>JACBKR010001218.1:0-45163 GCA_014218235.1 Colocasia esculenta
ATTCTCGGGACGTGATACGTAGCTTCCCATACATGTCGTGCTTGTGGGACATTTGCTTCCCTTATGAAAACATATCGAAACTGTAAGGAAATTAAATTACCCAAGTAAGTATAATGAATGATAGAGATGAGAAACATATGACTTAAAAGATTAAATTTCATATAGTGAACATGTCGAACAATAATTCTCGGACGCCCATCGAAAATTGTCGAGTGAAGATTATAGATCTAAGAACATGTGCCTAAAAGAGAGATGTAATATAACGGGAAGCCTTGACAAGCTCTATTTTTCTCTGTAAATGCACATGTTAAAATAGTTTGCATTACAAACTTTATGGAGTGATAACAAATATAATTAATGAATAATTATGTTTACCAAGAAATCTAGCATGACAAGTGTCCTAGACTAATCTCTCGCTCATCGCCCTTGTGATGACTGGAGACATTTGATGCAAATAAAATCATAGTAGATCATCAATCTTTTCATAATTTATAAACTATTATTTCAACATCTAATGATAAAAATGTAGAAAGAATCAAAATATGCATGTAACAGTTAATGGTGTCGAGGGCAGTGATCTTGATGTTGATGGTGTGCCCTCTGCAACTGGTAGAGGGGCACCCGGGCCTATAAAAATCAAGCATCATTAATAGATATAAAATTATTATACACATGGAGTTAGAGCTTTGAGTCCATATACATGTGCCTGGAACAAACGGTGTAGAGGAGGGCGCACTGGAGGAAGTAGAGCCTCTCCTAATATTCTCTCCTCCCGTCACCACTATGTGCTATACGAACCATATATTTTTTTAGAACAATAAAATTAAAAGATATTAGTACACAAATATCAATTAGCTATCTAAACATATAAGACTCACAATAATCATTATAAAATCTTTGAGCAACTAAAATTTCTTACAAATTTTTCAAACATTATCTATTTCCTCATCAGATGCTGAAGATATTTCTAACTAACCCTCATCTTCGCCATCCTCTTCATCCTCATGAGCAATACGCTCTTCTTCTGCTGAAGAATCCACCCCCTAGAATACCTTGATTTAGATTAGTTGGGTCAACTTCTTCCATCTTTAGAAGTATTTGATGGACATGGGTTGAAGGCCCCATTGATATCTGGTCATCTCATTTGTTTTGGCTTTGGCCTCTGGTGCACTAGTGACTCGATTAAACACATGCCCAAGGACTTTACACAAGGATCTCTCACCATCCATGTTGGAGAATTTAGTTAACATCAAACCAGACTAATTTGACCATCAAAGAGTCAACCCGAGAACACCTTCCTACATTTGACTATCTTTACAACTTGAGACATTCTCAACAGACTTATGCTCATTCCCTCCTTTAGAAAAGCAAAAGTAACCAAACATCCAAATTTTCGACTCAAACCCTTTAAGATCGGTCCAGTATAGCCACGAGGCCAAGATTAGCCTCATAACCCACCATGCACACTATGATGAGGTCTCAAGCTAAAATGCTTTTTCAGAGAAGGTACACAAGGAATTTCTAAGAGGATAATATAATATAATAATTTTCTAATCAAAATATGGTGCGGCTTAGAACTTGCGAATCTAAAGACAAGGTAGAAAGATCTGATAGGTGCCACTTTACCAGCATTCTAAGATATGTTCAATGTGCATCAGTGCACAACAAGCAAGTACCACATCATTATTATCTCCAACTCCTCGAGCCAAAAATAGACTTAGAAGTTGATAATCAGACAACTACTCATATAACAATTAGGAATCGAAAAAGACAAGGACCTGTATTGTGACGACCCACTTTTGTTCGATACGGTTATACCAACCCATGTCTGACGAGAGCGAATCATCACAGGGGAGAAGACTCCAATAGTTGTCATATAGGTTGATACATAGATAAATAGAAATAACATATGCAACAGAAAGTGAACAACTATTGTTCCATCAACTTTATAATCCACGTATCACACTCTATATAGTCCAAGAAAAGAAAGAACATAACATAACATAACATAACCACTCATAACCAATGTCCAAGTACAATGCCAATTAATAAACTAAAGTTAAATAAGTCTTGAACAAACTACTCCTCAAGTTCCTCATCAGATCTTGCTAACTCTTCGTATCCTCCTAAAAATCAACAAGAGTTAGTCTATGCAATAGACTCAGCAAGCAAACAAGAAATCTAAATCTACAATATAGTAAGCTTTAAAATAACATGGTGCATATATACACATAACACTCACATGCTAACATGTATATAACACTTTACTCTCTCACTGAACTATTCTCATGGTGATAATTAACACTTAAACAAGTGCAACATTAAATCACTAAACATTAATGAACAGTCTTTAACATGGAACGTACTAGACTAATAACATGTAAAATTATGAGATGGTAAATAAAACTCTAAAAAATAGACAATAATGGTAGTGGTAAGAAAAAGTAAGTAAGCAGTGATCAGTAGATAGTAGCGATAAGCAGTAAACTACAGACATCGACGGTAAACAATAATAGTAGATAGTAAATAGTAGGCAGGAACAGTGAATAGTAATAGTGGACAATAGCGACAATAGTAGTCAGACACATTGCCTAAACCACCACTAGAAGGCCAGCATAGTTAGTCACTACTCAATCACCTAGGTAAGAGAGTTATAAGTGTTGGTTATTGCGCAAAACCAGGAGAAGTTCTCTCCACCCTAAGCAATGAGCAGTGCAAGCGCTGAACACCTCCAGGATTTCAAACCCCGTTGCCCTCAAGGCTAGTAAACAATAGACAGTGTAAACTTTCCCATTGAGACATTTCTATGGTATGGTTCCAGTAAACCCATTATGGTGGCACTGTCTTTGGCATTTAATAGTAATCATGCAACAAAAATAACCATACTTACTATACAAGCAGATCCAACAAAAAAACATAAATCATGCAATTTTAGATTAACCATAAACTAAGTTTCACTAACTGAGCACATGATTCAATTTAGTGTAATTACATAGATTAACTTAATTTAACACATAATGCTTAAATAACATGTGGCAATGCAGAAATATATATAGTTTTTAGAAAAAATTGGAAAATTGACCAAATGTAAATCTAAGATGGTAAACCGAACCATAAAAATTTCATAATTTTCTTATGAAAGTAATAATTACTGTGATTTATAAACTACTATTACACACATATACTAAATCTGAAAAATACTAATTTAAGACAAAAAATCCTCAAATCAGAACCATATGATAGGCTAACTGACATGAATAATTGTTCATAATATCACAATTTAACTCCCTGAGATTAAGGCACATAAGATTTATCTTTAATTCCTAACAAATTTCCCATCACTTTTCCTTTTAAGGAAAATCATAAAACAAACCTACAGTAATCTAAAAATAAACAATATAATATATGAAGATCTAGTAGCATTAAAATGACCTAAATCACATGCAAATACTATCCACATGTACATCTTACACTTAAGCACACAAATACATAAATGACATACATTGTTCGAAATTCCAGAAGGAAGAATTTAGTGGCAAGATTGATTGCCGCTAACATAGGGTTGATGGCAGAGTATGGTGCCATCAAGATGATTTTGATGTCACACCATCTTGTCATCAAGAAATCTTAGCAGCAGTACACTCTGCCGTCAAGATCAAAAGAAATAGAAAACAAAATTAAATCCAGAGATTCAAATCCAAAATTCTCATGTTTTAAGGTATCTAAAAATATGCTAAAAATATACAATATACAAAGTAACATCATGGATCCACACCCCATGTTTACTTGTTTGGAAACACTCTACCCACGACGAATCAACTCGGATAGGCTACTCCAAGCTCTAGCTATACCCTTCACAAAATCTCCTCCATGAACGATATTTAGGTCAATTCCCTCATACAGAAGAGTCTTCTGATGTAGAAGAAGCAAAGCCATCTCCAGGAATAGCATGAACAAGGTTGGAGACGATGGATCTTATCGTCCAAAATCTCCCTCTCTCTCCTTTAAGAAATAACACAAAACTAGCCAAAAATCTCTAATAGAAGGCTAAACCCTCCAATTTGTAGGGACTAACCAATGCTAAAGATTAGGTGTCACGTCTCGAGAATTACGCAGCAGATGTTATTTCGAAGAATTCGGGTCGATATGCCGAGACGTGAACAGTCGGCACATAAGCCTCTAGCTAGCACGCACTAAATGTGTATCAACACATCATCATAATATGGCCCAATTGTTGAACTCAATAAAAATTGTATTCAATCTCAACTCAACTTATAAAAATTGGAAACTAGTACAAGACTGAGACTCAAATAAAAAGGAAAGTACATTTACCCCTCACTTCCTACTACATGTTCTAACTCTCAAAATAAATTATATGATCACTAGACTCATAATTGGGACGCTCATCACTCGGATGCATTCCCATCCTCGACTTGCTCTTGCTCTTGAACTTCATAGTCACCTAGATTGGGAAAAGGTAGGGGATGAGCAAACTAGCCCAGTAGGATTTATATCTCAATGTGCGAGCAATGATATAAGTGATTAACATTTTAGAACTAGGCAAGTACGATGAATGATATGCAAGTACGAATAAAACAGTTTTAAAACATGATATATAAAACAAGTTGGATAGAGTGAACAAGATAGAATAAGATTTTTGAACAAGATGCCAAGAAAGAACTAGCAATAGATCACCTTGCACAAGCACGCAAGATTTCACTTGATGTCAATAGTTTTCAAGAAAGCATGATATCACTAGTTGCAATAAATGCAGGATGGCCATATCACGCAAGCAAGCAAGCAAGATTGCACAAGCACGATCAAGTAACACTAATCAGGCACGTAGACACCAATGTACACCAAGAAAAGATCCATCAAGAATGTACACCAGGACACGTGTATGTGGTTATGTATCTAACATTCAACAAGCAAGAAAGTACTCCAGCGCAGATGCAACGCCATAATCATTATACCCCATGGTTAACAGTATATTTATGACTCTCCGTCATTGGGGCTAGACTAGAGCCCTTGGACACACGCCATGCCCTGTCAGCCATCTCATCAAAAATTTCAAATGTAGATACCCACAGTCATTAATAATGGCCAATGAGAGTTTCAATAAGTAAGCATGTGTAATGTCATGTTCACGATGATGATGAGAAGAAATAAATAAATTGAACATGATTCCATGAGGATAATGATCAAGAGTTAATTCGACAGCTGAACGGTAAGATTTACAATTTAGATCAATCTTTACATTAATGGCTTTAGTCTAGATTGCAATTTATACTCACGAGAACAAGAAGAGAAAGAAGTGCATGCCCTAGATGTATAAGTGTGTAGTGATGAACATGTGTAAATTCACAATCCGTCGGTCTCAAACTCACGGAAAATACTTAACATGATGGCATGCAGTGAACAATGCATTTAACTACATATGGGTTTACAAGATTTTAAGATAAAATTTATCATTTAAAGCAAGCTAGAATGGTAACAAGAGTAAATCACAAGTTTCATGTATGATGATATCATTAAGAAAGCAATTAGAATAATATTCATGTAATTAAGGATTTTTCAATACGTTAAACACTTTTAAGCCATTAAATAGACATTATGCAATGAACAGACCCAAGACATGCAATATTTTGCGAAGGTAGTGTCGACACAACCCATGCTGGTGTCGACACCATACTTCAAACACAAAGCAAAAATATGAAAAACTGGTCAAGTAGTGTCGACACTAGTTCAAGTAGTGTCGACACTAGAGACAGGTTCCAGAAAACCTTTTGGAAAACATGGGATAGTGTGTCGACACTAGATTTGGTAGTGTCGACACTAGATCAGCTTCCCAGAACTTTCTGGGTCAAACTGGGACAGTGTGTCGACACTAGATGAGGTAGTGTCGACACTAGAGAGCTTCCCATAACACTTTCTGAGCTGTTTTGGGACAGTGTGTCGACACTACCTCAAGTAGTGTCGACACTAGTGGCCCTTCCAGAACAAAAACACATGGTTAGGTGTAACCTGAAAACAGGTCTCATGCAGAAATTTACTTCCACCTCTAATAACACTCTAACGAATGACATTTAGACAAAATATTCAACATGAACAATGAAGAGGACAACTAGTAGAAGAACTTTTATGTTGAGGGTATGATCTAATTAGGTCTCGAATCCCAAGAAAACATATGAAGAACAAAAATTCAAGTGTAGCCCGAAATCCCAATATCATGCGGTAACTCTCTTGCCATGCCTGTAACTCTCTAACCAAGGACTTTTGGACAAAATTAAAACATCAAAAATGATCGTGACTTCAAGTAGAAAAACTTTCATTAAGGAAGTTTAGTCAAATTCAGTCTTGAATCGTGGCATGATATGAAGAACGGAAAAAGCCCTAACAGTGCACGACTTTGGGAAAACGCTTATAACTCAAAATATACTCATTAGAATTCGATGAAACCAGTGGGAAACAAAAGTTAACTTGATTCTCTACACATTGGTATAGGATATATTAAGGTTTGGCCCGAGAAAACCTACCTTATGGGTTGAAGAAGTCTCATTTTTCCAGAAAACCCGTGTTCAGACCACTTGGAGGACAACTCTTACTGCTCCGTGTATACTGCATGGAATTTGAGAATTCCACTTGGGTTAGAATGTAGCCTTGACCCTCTTTCTAGGGGTATAAGCCTTGCAAGGTTTGGTTTAGGTTTGACTCACCTTTGGTCGACTTCAAGATGATGGTCTGTGCAGGTCGCAGCAGACACAACGGGGAAGAAGAAGAGCTTCTTGTAGTCGTTCCACAGCTCCTCAGCCACCAAGAGCTCTTCCACACAACCCCAGCAAGTTCTAAACTCGTCCCTAGGGATTGGGTGAAGATTATTTAAGCAACCAAGGTGTTTAGGAGTCCTATTGTAACTAGGAAAGCTAGGTTGCGGTTTTGACATATTAGTTTCCTATTTTGACGATTTCTTCCTCCATTAGAGTGTGTGAGTCTTTAGGAAACATCCCATCATTGTTAGGGATGAATTTAGGTTGCCAAGAATGCATGATTGCATCCCAATTCAACTCAAATTACATCTTTCTAATTTCAGCCTATTTAGAGTTACGAATTTCCATGCATTTTCTAGATTTATTTGATTTTTGGGCCATATGTGGTCCATTGGCCCAATTATGATATTTGGTCATTAATATATAATATTAGAAGTCTCTTTAACATTTTTATTTAATTTATGGTTGCGTCGTATTTCCGTGTTAACGGTTTTTCGACTTGTTTCCTAATTTAGATAATCAGTTACAATAACTCTTAAACCTAGTCCAAATGATTTTTATTGACCCAAATTTCTTGATGGGTCATTAGAAGATATTATTTGAAGCCCATATATGATTTTTATTTAATTTTCTGACTCATCCAAGTACGTGTGATAATTATGCTTTTCCAACTTATTCATAAATTACGATAATAAGTCGGGAAACACTTTGAACATGGCTAATACGATTTTTCTTGGCACAACGTTCTTTGTGAAACATTTAGTAACAATGTTTGGGGCTGACTTATAATTTTTACGGAATTTTCTTACGTGTTTTAGCACATACGATAATGATACGTATGTTAAAATACTATGATATTATGGAAATTATTTATTTCTATTTATTTTGAATTTTTATGTAATTAAAATTTCCGGGGTGCTAGACCCTCCCCCACTTAAGAGAATTTGGTCCCCCAAATTCATAAGTCATTAGTTGGCTTTTGGATGGTTATGATCCTTGAGGTCGTTTCGGATTTAATTCTTCCAACTTGTTTCAGCATCATGGATGCTAGTCCAACATCTACACCTATGGCCACCGTATTATTGATTTGGTTCCTTCCACTCTTCTTTTCCTTTCACAGTTGTTATAACTCCATCTTAATCCACCAGATGAACTAGGGTATAACCACTAGATTATTCCTTTCTAATTCCTCCCTAATAATCTCCCCCACTTAGAAATGTACTAATAAGAAAACATCATAAGATCAGCTAGGGGTTTAACAATCATACCTCCTTCCGGAAGTTCCGCTTGCGTCATTGCATTCACGCGTCCTTGATGTTGTACCACTCCTTGGTTCCTTCCAACTTGGTCTTTTAACATAGGACAGTTCAGTATACGATGTTCGTGACTCCCGCATCGCAGGCAAGCCTCGGCCTTCTTCCATCACTTGTCTGCTTGATGCCCAGGCTTGTTGCAAAATTCACAATATTCAACCATCGTTGTTTCTTCTACTTTGATCTTTTTCTCCATGCTATAGTCCTTCCCGTGGTTGGCCTTTTGTTGTTGTTGTAGTTATTATTGTTGTTATTGGGGAAAGTTCCAGTTGTTTCGACTGCTCCCCTTTTTGTAAATGTCGGCTTTGAGATGTCCTTCCCCCTCATGCCTTCCACCATAGCCATAGTATCTTCTACCAATTGAGCTCTTTAGACCATCTCAGTGAAGGTTTGAATGTTGTGTGGTTCGAGCTTTTCAATGAACATGGGCCTGAGCCCGTCCATGAAACGGTTAGCCTTTAATCTTTCTGTTCCCACCAAGTGTGGGGCATACACAGCAAGTCGTGCGAACTGAGCTTCATACTAAGCCACAGACATGCTCTTTTTTTTTAGTGCAGCAAACTCTGCTGCCTTCTTCTCCTTCACTCTCTCAGAGAAATACTTTCCTCCGAATATCTCCAGGAATCCGGCCCACTCCAGTTCAGCTACGTTTGGCAGGTGGGCCGAGGTGGCCATCCACCATGCTCGAGCATCTTTAGTAAGTTGGAAAGTGGCCAATAACACTTTCTCTCTGTTGGTGCATTGCATTACTTGGAAAATCCTTTCTATCTCCTCTTGCCAATTTTCTGCCTCATCTGGGTCAGGGGATCTAGAGAAACGAGGAGAGTTCAAACTCCTAAAATTCCGGTGCATATCACCGGCTCCGTTCCTTGCAGCTGCAGCCTGATTTCCAGCCTGAACTACATTTTGCAGGGCCTGCGTAAGTCCACCACAGTGTCTTGCATAGATTGCCACTGGTTGCGAGCCATTGCAGTTGTGTGAGAGTGTTATGAGGATTTTTGAGAAAAGGATGGAAACCAATTAATGTCTCCAGATACATTATAAGAGTTAAATGGGTAGGAGTGTTATTTTCTTTCTAACATATTCCCCGTCTCTACCCATTCTCACCAGGTACTGTATTTAATTTCCATGACCTAGGTTCCATATGTATCTCCTATTCCTGAGACATATATCCTATTTGGTATTCCTATGCTCTGATACCACTAAACTGTCACGTCCCGAGAATTACGCAGCGGATGTTATTTCGAAGAATTCGGGTCGATATCCCGAGACGTGGACAGTTGGCAAATAAGCCTCTAGCAAGCACGCACTAAATGTGTATCAACACATCATCATAATAGGGCCCAATTGTTGAACTCAATAAAAATTGTATTCAATCTCAACTCAACTTCCAAAAATTGGAAACTAGTACAAGACTGAGACTCAAATAAAAAGGGAAGTACATTTACCCCTCACTTCCTACTACATGTTCTAACTCTCAAAAATAAACTACGATAACTAGACTCATAATTGGGACGTTCATCACTCGGATGCATTCCCTCCTCGACTTGCTCTTCCTCTTGAACTTCATAGTCACCTAGATTGGGAAAAGGTAGGGGATGAGCAAACTAGCCCAGTAGGATTTATATCTCAATGTGCGGGCAATGATATAAGTGATTAACATTTTATAACTAGGCAAGTACGATGAATGATATGCAAGTACGAATAAATAGTTTTAAAACATGATATATAAACAGCTGGACAGAGTGAACAAGATAGAATAAGATTTTTGAACAAGATGCCAAGAAAGAACTAGCAATAGATCACCTTGCACAAGCACGCAAGATTTCACTTGATGTCAATAGTTTTCAAGAAAGCAAGATATCACTAGTTGAAATAAATGCAGGATGGCCATATCACGCAAGCAAGCAAGCAAGATTGCACAGCACGATCAAGTAACACTAATCAGGCACGTAGACACCAATGTACACCAAGAAAAGATCCATCAAGAATGTACACCAGGACACGTGTATGTGGTTATGTATCTAACATTCAACAAGCAAGAAGTACTCCCAGCGCAGATGCAACGCCAGTAATTATTATACCCCATGGTTAACAGTATATTTATGACTCTCCGTCATTGGGGCTAGACTGGAGCCCTTGGACACATGTCGTGCCCTGTCAGCCATCTCATGTAAATTTCAAATGTAGATACCCACAGTCATTAATAATGGCCAATGAGAGTTTCAATAAGTAAGCATGTGTAATGTCATGTTCATAATGATGATGAGAAGAATAAATAAATTGAACATGATTCCATGAGGACAATGGTCAAGAGATAATTCGATAGCTGAACAGTAAGATTTACAATATAGTTCAATCTTTACATTAATGGCTTTAGTCTAGATTGTAATTCATACTCACGAGAACAAGAAGAGAAAGAAGTGCATGCCCTAGATGTATAAGTGTGTAGTGATGCACATGTGTAATTCACAATCCGTCGGTCTCAAACTCATGGAAATACTTACTACATCATGACATAGTGACCACATGCAGTGAACATGCATTAACTACATATGGGTTTATAAGATTTTAAGATAAAATTTATCATTTAAAGCAAGCTAGAATGGTAACAAGAGTAAATCACAAGTTTCATGTATGATCATATCATTAAGAAAGCAATTAGAATAATATTCATGTAATTAAGGATTTTTCAATGGGTTAAACACTTTTAGCCATTAAATAGCATTATGCAATAAACAGACCCAAGACATGCAATATTTTGCAAAGGTAGTGTCGACACAACCCATGCTGGTGTCGACACCATGCTTCAAACACAAAGCAAAAACATGAAAAACTGGTCAAGTAGTGCCGACACTAGTTCAAGTAGTGTCGACCCTAGAGACAAGTTCCAGAAAACCTTTTGGAAAACATGTGACAGTGTGTCGACACTAGATTAGGTAGTGTCGACACTAGATCAGCTTCCCAGAACTTTCTGGGTCAAACTGGGACAGTGTGTCGACACTAGATGAGATAGTGTCGACACTAGAGAGCTTCCCAGAACACTTTCTGGGCTGTTTTGGGACAGTGTGTCGACACTACCTCAAGTAGTGTCGACAATAGTGGCCCTGCAGAACAAAACACATGGTCGGGTGTAACCAGAAAACACGTCTCATGTAGCAATTCACTTCCACCTCTTATAACTCTTTAACGAATGACATTTAGATAAAACGTTCAACATGAAAGATGAAGAAGAAACTGGTAGAAGAACTTTGATGTAGAAGGTTTGATCTAATTCGGGCTTTAATCACAAGAAAACATATGAAGAACAGAAAGTCAAGTGTAGCCCGAAATCCCAATATCATGCAGTGACTCTCTTCCCATGCCTGTAACTCTCTAACCAATAACTTTTAGACAAAACGTCCAACATAAAAGATGATGGTGACTTCATGTAGAAAAAAGTTTGTGAAGGAAGTTTAGTCAAATTCAGTTTTGAATCGTGGGCATGATATGAAGAATGGAAAAAGCCCTAACAGTGCACGACTTTGGGAAAATGCTTATAACTCAAAATATACTCATTAGAGTTCGATGAAACCAGTGGGAAATGAAAGTTAACATGATGATCTACACATTGGTATAGGATATATTAAGGTTTGGCCCGAGAAAACCTACCTTATGGGTTGAAGAAGTCTCATTTTTCCAGAAAACCCATGTTCAGACCACTTGGAGGACAACTCTTACTGCTCCGTGTATACTGCATGGAATTTGAGAATTCCACTTGGGTTAGAATGTAGCCTTGACCCTCTTTCCAGGGGTATAAGCCTTGCAAGATTTGGTTTAGGTTTGACTCACCTTTGGTCGACTTCAAGATGATGGTCTGTGCAGGTCGCAGCAGACACAACGGGGAAGAAGAAGAGCTTCTTGTGGTCGTTCCACAGCTCCTCAGCCACCAAGAGCTCTTCCACACGACCCAGCAAGTTCTAAACTCGTCCCTAGGGTTTGGGTGAAGAGTATTTAAGCAACCAAAGTGTTTAGGAGTCCTATTGTAACTAGGAAAGCTAGGTTGCGGTTTTGACATATTAGTTTCCTATTTTGACGATTTCTTCCTCCATTAGAGTGTGTGGGCTTTAAGACATCCCTCATTGTTAGGCATGAATTTAGGTTTCCAAGAATGCATGATTGCATCCCAATTCAACTCAAATTGCCTCTTTCTAATTTCAACCTATTTAGAGTTACGAATTTCCATGCATTTTCTAGCTTTATTTGATTTTTGGGCCATATGTGGTCCATTGGCCCAATTATGATATCGGTTCATTAATATATAATATTAGAAGTCTCTTTAACATTTTTATTTAATTTATGGTTGCGTCGTATTTCCGTATTAACGGTTTTCTGACTTGTTTCCTAATTTGATAATCAGTCATAATAACTCTTAAACTAGTCCAAATGATTTTTATTGACCCAAATTCTTGATGGGTCATTAGAAGATATTATTTGAAGCCCATATATGATTTTTATTTAATTTTCTGACTCATCCAAGTACGTGTGATAATTATGCTTTTCCGACTTATTCATAAATTACGATAATAAGTCGGGAAACACTTTGAACGTGGCTAATACGATTTTTCTTGCCACAACTTTCTTTGTGAAACATTTAGTAACAATGTTTGGGGCTGACTTATAATTTTTACAGAATTTCTTACGTGTTTTAGCACAGACGATAATGATACATATGTTAAAATACTATGATAATATGAAAATTATTTATTTATATTTATTTTGAATTTTTATGTAATTAAAATTTCCGGGGTGCTACATTAGGATACCTAGCAAAAACACGGTTCTAAGGGTAGAAATTGGACTAGAAACCCCAAAGCTTATCATCTAAGAAGTCTTAATCGGAAACGAAATAAGTAACTACCTGCAAATCTTATTGCCATCAATGACAAGGTAAATGACATAGTCGACTACTGCAAAGGAAAACTTGGCGGCACTCAATGCTACCCTCAAGAGCATATTGACGACACTCGATGCTGTCGTCAATATCCTCTGACCAAAAACCAGAAAATAGAGATCATGGATCTTTAAATGGATAAAATTATAAAACTCATAACAAAGCATGCACATTCAAAAAGCAAAAATGTAGGGCCTTACACTCTCCCCCTTAAAGGGATCTTCATCCTTGAAGATCAAAATTAGGTACATGCGGTGACGTCATCCACTCGCTCGACGTCTTCTGTTAGGAGTGTGTAAACTCGAGATGGGGCCCACGATCCTCCTACTAGTCCTGCCGCTACTGGGGCTGCTGCTGTCGTTGATGGAGCGGTTCTCACTGACTTTGAACAATATTTGACTCTATGACTCTTGTCGTCACACTTGAGACACTTGTCAGTCTCTATCCAACACACGTCTCCACCATGTTATTCACCACAGTGGTTGCAAACTGGCTTGCTTCTGAGCGTGGATCCTCTAGTTTGGGGTACTGACGTTGGCTGCTGCACTCTTGAAGTCTTCCATGTTTTGTACTGCCTATGGAACAACTCTGACGACTTCTTCAACGCTGCTCTGTTCTCTTCTAAGTACAACTCCATCTCACCCTCTTGCCGACATGCTGCGCTAAGTGTTGCCTCCTTGCTTCTATGGTCAAGAGCAACTAAACGAGTCCTAAGCGATGGCCTCAACCCCATCTCAAACTTCCTCACCTTCCTACGCTCATCTGCCACTATATGGGGTGCATGCTTAGACGACAACGCAAATGTAGCCTTGTACTCTAGCACCAATCTCAAACCTTGTATCAGTGACAGAAACTCTTGCTCCATCTTGTCTTGTATATGCTTTGGAATGAACTTGGAGTTAAACAATCTTGTAAACGCATCCTACATCGGGTCCTGCTTTCTGCCCCCAAACTGTGTGTGAAAAATTGAAGACCACAGCACATCGGCTCTATCTTGCAACATGTAGGTAGCCAAGCTAATCTTATCCTCCTCTGCACCCTAATGACCCAAAAGAACATCTCAATCTCCCTCAACCAGCTCTCAGCAACCAATGACTGACTCTCCCTCTTAAAAGAAGGCAGAGCAATCCTCCTAAACCTCTCCATGATAGACACTCCTCCTAACCCACGCTCTTACTGAATCAGAAAATGAGCTTGAAGTTGTGCCTAGATAGCTGCCTTTGCACCTGTGTCTGCATTGCTTGCGCAAGCCCTTACATGCATGTGCCCAAGTCCAGAGGTGGAGGCAATACCAGTACTCCTAGAACTCCACTCTACCCTGGCTCCTCATCTTGGACATGTACACCTGAACAGCAAGTCCTTCTACAAGCCATTGCTTGCAAAACAAACCATGGGTCAGACTTCATTTATTACTAAACCTAGTATTTTTATCATATATTTTATCTTCCCACTTTTCTAATCCAATTTTAATTATTCATGGACTTGGCTATCACTATAAAGATATAGATATGTGAATTGAGTTGATGGTTATTCATGTACAATCTCAACCTCGTGGCTCTGATACCAACTCTGTGATGACCCAGTTTTGCCCAGTACGATTATACCAACCCACGTCATATGAGAGATAATCATCATAGGGGAGAAGACCCCAACAGTTGTCATATAGGTTGAGGCATACACAAATAGAAATACCATATGCAACCAAAAATGAACAACTCTTATTCCATCAACTTTATAATCCACATATCACAATCTATATGCTCCAAGAAAAGAAAGAACATAGCATAACATAACCTCTCATAACCAATATCAAAGTACAATGCCAATTAATAAACTAAAGTTAAATAAGTCTTGAAAGAACTGCTCCTCAAGTTCCTCATCAAATCTCGCTAACTCTTCATCTCCTCTTGAAAATCAACAAGAGTGAGTCTATGCAATGGACTCAGCAAGCAAACAAGAAATCTAAATCTATAGTCTGCAATATAGTAAACTTTAAAATAACATGGTACACATATACCCATAACACTCACATGCTAACATGTATATAACACTCCATTCCCTCACTAATTAACTATTCTCATGGTGACAATTAACACTTAAACAAGTGCAACATTAAATCACTAAACATTAATGAACATCCTTTAACATGGAACGTACTAGACTAATAACATGTGTAATTATGAGAGAGTAAATAAAACTCTAAACAATAGACAGTAACGATAGCGGTAAGCAAAAGTAAGTAAGAAATGATCAGTAGATAGTAGAGATAATTAGTAAATTGTAGACAGTGACAGTAAATAGTAGCAGTAGAAAATAAACAGTAGGCAGTAATAGTGAACAGTAACAACGAACAGTAGCAGTAATAGTAACCAAACACATTGCACAAACCACCACTAGAAGGCCAGTACAATTAGTCAACAGTAAATCACCTAGGCAAGACAATGATGAGTGTTGGTTATTGCGCAAAACCTGGAGAACTTCTCTCCACCCTAACCAGTGAACAGTGCAAGCACTGAACACCTCCAAGATTTCAAACCCTATTGCCCTCGAGGCTAGTAAACAGTAGACAGGGTGAGCTTTCTCATAGTGACATTTCTATGGTATGGCTCCAGTAAACCCACTATGGCTGCAGTGTCTTTTGGCATTTAATGGTAATCATGCAACATACATAACCAGTAGGTACAACACAAAAACATAAATCATGCAACATTAGATTAACAATAAACTAAATTTCACTAACTGAACACATGCTTCAATTTACTATAATTACATAGATTAACTTACTTTAACACATAATCCTTAAACAACATGTGACATTGCAGAAATATATATAGTATTCAAAAAAATCTAGAAAATTGACCAAACGTAAATCAAAGATGGTAGACCGAATCATAAAAAATTCATAATTTTCTTACGAAAGTACAAATTACTGTGATTTATAAACTACTATTACACACATATACTATATCCTAAAAAAAATGCTTTAAGATAGAAAATCCTCAAATCACAACCATATGATAGTCTAACTGACAGGAATAATTGTTTATAATATCACAATTTAACTCCATGAGATTAAGGCACACAAGATTTATCTTTAAATTCTAACAAATTTCCCATCACTTTTCCATTTAAAAAAAATCATAAAACAAACCTACAGTAATCTAAAAATAAACAATGTATTATATGAAGATCTAGTAGCATTAAAACGACCTAAATCACATGCAAAGACTATCCACATGGACATCTTACACTTAAGCACACAAATACATATATGACATATATAGTTCAAAATTCTAGAAGGAAGAACTTAGTGGCAAGATCGATTGCCGCTAACATTGGTTTGATGGCGGAGTATGGTGTCGTCAGAATGATCTTGATGTCACACCATCTTGTCGTCAAGAAATCTTAGCGGTAGTACACACTCCCGTCAATATCAAAAGAAGTAGAAAACAAGATTAAATCTAGAGATTCAAATCCAAAATTCTCATGTTTTAGGTATTTAAAAATATGCTAAAAATACACAATATACAAAGTAACATCACCGATCTAAACCCCATGTTTACTTGCTTGGAAATGCTCTACCCATGATGAATCAGCTCGAACAGGCTACTCCAAGCTCTAGCTACACCCATCACAAAATCTCCTCCATTAACGATATTCAGGTCAATTCCGTCATACAGAAGAGTCTTCTGATGTCGAAGAAGCAATGCCCTCTTCTGAAATAGCACAAACAAGGCCGGAGATGATGGATTTGCTCCTCCAAAATCTCCCACTCTCTCCTCCCGGGAAGAACTCACAACTAGCCGAATATCTCTAACAGAAGGATAAACCCTCATATTTAGACTAACCAATGCTACAGGGTAGGAGACCTAGTAGGAACATGGTTCTAAGGGTAGCAATCAGACTAGAACCCTCAAAACTTATCATCTAAGGAGTCCTAATCGGAAGCAAAATAAGAAACTGATAACATTACTGCTGTCAAAGACAAGGTGAACGATATAGTCGACTGCCGCTAAGGATAACCTGGCAGCACTCGATGCTACCGTCAAGAGCATATTGAGGACATTCGATGCTGCCGTCAATATCCTCCGGCCAAAAACCATAAAAAATACAAAATAGGGATCTCTAAATTTATACAATTATAAAACTCATGACAAAGCATGCACATTTAGAAAGCAAAAATGTAGGACCTTACATGCATAGTACCACCCACAAGACAAGGGCAATGCAAGAAGAAGACCAGACCCAATAACAATAAATTGAACCCCCCTCCCCCCCCCCCTTTTCCTAAATTAAAAACCCAACCAAACTATACTCTTTAATGTATGCATGCTGTTAATGATTTATTATGGGATCGGGGGTGGGGGTGGCCGGGATGAGGGGGGGTGGCCAGGATGATGGGGAGGGGGCACTGTGGAGGGGGTATCAGTGGGGTGGGGGTCACCGATAGGGGGGCCGTGGAGGGGGAGGTGGTGAGGGGGCTGGGAAGGGGAGTAGTGGAGGGAGAGGGGCTACCTACAGTAGAGAAGGCAATAACGGCTTAGCAGAGCAGGCGGTGGCGCAGGGTCGTGGCGGCATAGGCAATCATGGTGGTGGTAGTGGCCGAAGGTGTTACCTGTCGTAGGCGACGAGAGAGAGAGAGAGAGAAGATGGGGTTTGGGGACGAAGAGAAGGGGAAAAAGGGTTTTTGGCGACAAATGTTTTCGACGGAAATTCTTACGTCAAAAATTCCATCGGCGACGAAATTTTGGCAGAAAATATGTTGTCGGAATTACTAACGACGGAAATTTTTTGTTGATGAACCCGAATTTTCTTGTGGTGATCCCTCTATATCCTTCGATCTAACTGTTATTATGAAGGGAGTTAATCAACTATTTCTCAGATAGGAGTTTGGACAGTTGAAGTCTCCTTTTGGCATTGGGGGACTTCTTTGGGGGGTCAATCACCGTAGAGAGATCTTGAGGTAGCTAGCGGTGAGTTGATCTTGAGGGCCTAGGATATTAGGTATACATCTGACCCTAGCGCACTTCCGAGGTGGCTTTTCAATCACTTGAGATATCCTTTCCAGTTTCCATAGACCGTTCTCGAGCTAGGAGATGCTTCCACGTAGACGGTGGTCCAGGGCCTTGTTCACTTGTTGGACCTAATGACCTGGTCTTTTGACAGAGGGGCCTTAGCATGATTAATGGGCTGTCATCTTCAGGCCAGATTTAATTGTCTAATGGGCCTTTTGATGGAAGGATTGGTGGGCTGCAATTTTCCTTACTCTTCAGTGCCATTTTGTAAGTGTATTAATATCTGGAACGCGGGGAATAGTACTCTTATTTCAAGGGGCATCAGGCAGAGAACGAAGCCTAACCAAAATGTGGGGAAGGAGCCCAACTGTGATGAGGATAAATGGGACTCGTCCATTGTGATGGTGTGATGGTACCCTAAACTATCCAAGAGGCCCGACAGAAATCCCGGCCAACCCATATATCGGTGAGTGTTTGGCTGGTTTTTTGGGGCCGAACTTGTAGCTCGCAACGGCCCATAAGAGCTCTAGCGAGCCTGTCTAACCAACCATATTCTATATTCGTTATATCTAGGCCACAACCCAACCGAGTATATTAGCAACTATATTAGTCATAATATCATATTTATGAGTTTAACTCTTCAATGAAATGGTATTAAATATGGTTTTATATTTATGATCGTCATCCCTATACCACAAATTGTTTCAAGGTCAAGCACCAGACTGTGGGACACCATCGTGCCACACTACTGACTTATTGGCACCCTTCTCTATTTTTAAGAAACAAATCATTGCCCAATTTGAGTAAGAAGAGAGAGCAATGATCGAGTGGCTACCGTCACTTTTTACAAAGAAAATGGAGTTACTTCCTTGTCAGAAAAAATGAAAAGGAAAAAAGAAAATGGAGTGATTTGCATGTGTTGGATCAACGACATAAAGTAATAATAGACCGTGCATATCAACCTTTGTCGCGGCCTAGGCCCCCTCCGCGGATCATGCACCTCTCTTTCTCTCTCTCTATCTATATATCTATACTATTCTAATAAAATTCAGTCTTAAAAATACACTTGGCAACACTAGAATATTTTGTTTCCCGCCTAAACTCTTTCCCTCACTTCATTTCTCAGTCTCGGTGCTGCCACGTGGCAATACCAGAACAATTCTACTCCTATCAAAAAATATTTTAAAATCTATACTAATATAACATTTCTCAATTTGAGGGTGGCCATGTGGCAGTACCAGAACATTTTGTTTCCTGCCAAATCTCATAAATTTCTCTTCTTCCTCACTCATTTAACACAACTATTAAAAAAATAAGTCTCCCACTTAAAAAAGTGAATGCTAAATCTTACACACAACTTTTTAATCTTGCTAAATCTTACACAATTTTTTAAAAAACTTTCTAAACCTCACCACCATTCAAACTCAAATAGAATGTAGCGATTCCTCCTTCCTTAATTGATTTTTTGCACATAATATTTTAAAAAATATGAACAGTAGATTTAAGCTTTTCTATTTTTCTATTTTATGTAAATTTGTTTTTAAAAATATGTTTGGATAACATTTGGTTTTTATTTAATATGTTTATTAATATAAAAAATATAACATAATATTGTTATTTTATATTTGTTACTGTAGCAGTTACGGTAAACTACTAAATGACTATAGATTTAAGTTATTTCTATTTTTTATGTCTTTGTTTAATTTTCTGATTGGATAATATTAGGTTTTTTATTTCATATTTTTTAATATAAAAAAGATAATATAAATATTGTTATTTTATATTTGTTACTGTAGCAGCAGTTATAGTAACACTACTAAAAATAGTGTAATACTAAAAGATAAAAGTACACTTCCCATTTGTTATATTCATACTATTCATACCGCCAAAAGTTCTCCTGCAAAACTTGACATGTTTGTACTACGTCAAAAAATTTTAAAATTTAAGTTGAAAATCCTTGCAAAATATGACAGGATTATACAAACTTGGATTGTCCAAAAATTTATTCAGAAATCTAATTAGCAAAACTACTATTATGTATTGCCAAAACTTGGCATGATTGTACTGTGCAAAAAATTTATGTACTGATAAAAGTACACTTCCCATTTGTTTTATTCATACTACCAAATGTTCGCCTGCAAGACTTGGCATGTTTGTAGTGCGCCAAAATTTTTTAAAATTTAAGTTGAAAATCTTTGCAAAATATGGCAGGATTATACAAACATGGATTGTCAAAAAAATTATTCAGAAATCTAATTAGTAAAATACTACTGCCAAAACTTGGCATGATTGTAATTTGCCAATTTTTTTTAAAATTTAACTTGAAAATCTTTGCAAAATATGGCAGGATTATACAAATAGAATAAACACAGCATAGAAAATTTAGATGTGTACTTTTTTTTTCTCCTTCAACACTGCAAAGCGAAGACACTCGAGTTGTTGCCTGCACGCCATCGTCAACATCATCACCACGGTGTTCAACAAGTTCTTCTCCTCTGGGCCTTCATTCTTTCACCTGCTGCCTCACCCTCTCCCTCCGCCATCACGTCATTGTCTCACCTCCCCCCCTGCAGGTAAGTGTTCAAAAGATGCTATCACACTATCTCTCTCTCTACAGGTAATTTTCGGCGTGTTCAAAAGATGCTATGCAGCTATCTCTCTCTGCAGGTAATTTCTGACAGATGACACAGGTGTAGTGTAGTTGAACTTAACAAAATCCATCCACTTCTGCAGTTCAATTGAACAGATTATTCACTCTGCATATCCATCACTTGGCTGGCTCTGCAGGGCTCTCTCATTCTTAAACTAAGGTTTTGGCACATCACCCTCTCACGACTACCGGATACATCATTTTCACCTAAACCATCTTCTCCTCTAAACTCCCAGGTATTCTTCTTATAAACTCTGTTTATAGATATATAATATAATGAACGAACGGATAACCGGCATATTGCATCGAAATACTTTTAGCTATTAATGTACGCAATGGTGTTGTAGCATACACTCCCTTCTTCATATGTGTTTTGATTTAAAACATGCACTAACCCGTGCCAGCGACCTCTTCTTTATTTCCGTTCTTATATACCCTGCACCTGCGCCATCACCTGGACTGCTCCTAGACGATGCAAACAATCTACATGTATGGAAAAATGAATGTAGACCACTAAACACTCAAAACTCACAAAGTAGGATATAAGAGCTGCTTCTTCTCCTGACCTTCCTTGGATTGCTCCCCCTGAGTAGGAGCATCTTTTTCCATTAATTCTTGCTCCCCCTAAATGGGAGCATCTTCCAAAACAACACTTGTTGGAGCACTGGACTGCTCCTCTTGAACTGTTGCTACCACTGAATTCTCAATGTGGCCTGATGCCACAACTTCTTCTGCAGTTCCACCAGTCTTTGAGGTGACTGGAGTGGTGAGAACTGAATCTACTACATCTCTGAGAATGGAGGCAATAATGGAGGTGGGCAGATTATCTGTTGCACCTTCCACTGCTTCTTCTACTGGACCTTCTGGAGATTGTGAAACTATTTGGACAAGGGGTGACCCTACAGCCTCAACTGTTGCTTGTGTTTCTGCTGCTAATTCTTCTAGAAGTAAAGGTACTGCTGGCTCAATCTCTATTCTTTGTTCTACTGCTGCTTGGACTGCTGGTAGTTGCTCTGCTGCTGGTTCTGCTACTTCTTCCTGAACATCAGGAATATCACCTATGATGGCCTCTCCCTCGGCCACTGTGGTCTTAGACCAAACACCATCTATAACTGAAAAACCACTTTTCCTGAGATTTCTGGACCTAATTGATTGGCCCGTTTTCTCAACAACTGCTCCTGCCAGATCAATACCAAAGTGCTTGAAAACTTTGATGAGCAGATGTGCATACGACAAGGAAACATCGAGCTTGCTTTTTGTGTCCCAAATCTGATCTCTGGAAAAAGTCATTCTTTCCATCATTACTGCGGCCATGTTGATTTCCTTGTTTTGTATGGCCCAATACATCATGTCAGAATATGCCTTTGAATAGGTGGAGAATGTGGCGCTTCTTGGAACCAAAATCTGACACACTATGAAGTGAAGGAGGCAGTTGAATGCATTCAGTTGGTTGATGTCCAATTTACCATCTCTTAATCTATATCCCGGCCCTACAATGCCAAGACCCTTGACCTGGGTGTTCACAGAGTGAACCCCACTGTGCCCTAATGTTGTTACTCCAAACAACTCATGCAATAGCTCACTATCTATCTTAATCTGGGTTCCCTTGACATATGAAACCAGGGACCCACCTTCTTAAGTCTTCAAGCATACATAGAAGGCCTTCACGAGGTCTAGATAGCTTACCTCAGAGAAAGTTGTTACTCCCATCCATTGCATCCTGATCAAAGCTTCAACAACACTGTGCATACCATTCTTTTCAAGATCAGCAACGTCCACTGCGTTGTTCCGACACACTTTGGTCTTTACAAACTTGAACCTCTCCTGTTGCTCAGGAGTGAGGAACTTGGCACTGTAGCAACCCAAACTCCTGGAAACGGCTGATGCGGCCACGGAATCAAGTGTGGAGGTTTTCTGGAGCATTGAGAAGGAAGGAGGAGAGAGATCCCTCAAGAAATTTCGCAGGAAGAGGAGAGAAGCTTCAAAACTAGCAGAAAGTCGATGTCGGAATCGCTAGGGCATGGCTTAAGCATGTAGACGAAAGAGGGAAAAAGGTTGAAGATGAGATATGAATCGTTATCTCATTCAATTTTTAGGAATAAATTAATGCGTTGTGGAAAGTGAGGCGCCAAAAGGCGGCAGAAGAAGACAAAAGAGTTTGAATATTCAAACAGACATCAATGAGAGAGCGGTTACAAAGGATAATTTGAATTTCTTTTGCTTAAAGCCATGGAGGGAAAAATTACTTAATTCTGAAATTTATGTGCCAGTTTTAAACAAAACCTTTTTCACAAATTGTGCATGCCTAATTCCCTTCTAAGAGATGTGAATCTCTCCTCGGGTAAGGCTTTTGTGAAAATGTCTGATAACTGACCATTTGTATCAATAAAAGATATTTCAATATTACCATTTGCTACATGATCACGAATAAAATGATATCTAACCTCAATATGCTTGGTCCTTGAATGTTGAACTAGATTCTTGGTGAGATTAATGGCACTGGTGTTGTCACACAATAGTGGGATGGATTTGATGTTTAATCCGAAATCTTCAAGTTATTGCTTTATCCATAAGAGTTGTGTACAACAACTTCTAGCGACTACGTACTCAGCTTCAGCTGTAGATAGTGCCACTGAATTTTGTTTCTTTGAAGACTAAGTTATCAAACATCCTGCAAGAAATTGACAATAACCACTGGTGCTTTTTCTATCTAATTTGCATCCAGCATAGTCAGCATCAGAATAACCTACTAAATTAATTTCACAATATTTTGGATACCACAGACCTAAGTCATGAGTTCTTGCTAAATATCTAAATATTCTTTTCACAGAAATTAAATGTGATTCTTTAGGATCCGCTTGATACCTAGCACACATGCATACACTAAATAAAATATCAGGTCTACTAGCTGTTAAATAAAGGAGTGAACCTATCATACCTCTGTAGATCTTTTGATCTACTTTCTTACCATCTTTATCACTGTCCATCCTTGTTGATGTACTCATTGGTGTTGACAGTGGTTTGGTATTATCGAATCCAAATTTCTTCAAGAGTTCTTTTGTGTACTTTGCTTGACAGATGTGAGTTCCTTCCTTTCCTTGTTTGATTTGTAGTCCAAGGAAATAATTAAGTTCTCCCATCATGCTCATTTCAAATTCTCCCTAGATCAACTTTTCAAAGTACTTACAAAGGGATTCATCAGTAGAACCAAAAATAATATCATCTACATAAATTTGAACTAGTAGAATGTGTTTGACCTTTGACTTTATGAAAAGAGTACTATCTACTTGACCTCTACTGAAACCATGGTTTAAAAGAAAAGAACTAAGCCTTTCATACCAGGCTCTAGGTGCTTGCTTTAAACCATATAATGTCTTGTGAAGTTTGAAAACATGATTAGGAAATTCTGTGTCATCAAAACCCGGGGGTTGTTCCACATAAACTTCCTCTTGTATAAAACCATTTCAAAATGCGGATTTAACATCCATTTGAAATAATGTTAAATTCAAAGCTGATGCATATGCAAGTAATATTCTAATAGCCTCAAGTCTAGCTATAGGTGCATAGGTTTCATCGAAATCTATGCCTTCCTCTTGAGAATAGCCTTGAGCTACCAATCTGGCCTTGTTTCTTAAGATTACACCAGTTTCATCCAATTTATTTCTGAACACCCATTTGGTGCCAATGACTGGACAGTCTGATGGTCTAGGAACAAGTGACCATACTTGGTTTCTCTTGAATTGATTTAATTCATCTTGCATGGCTATTATCCAAGATTTATCAGTAAGAGCTTCATTGACTGTCCTAGGCTCTATTTGAGAAACAAAATTTAGGTAATCACAAGGAATAACATTATCTCTTGTTCTTACCCCTACGGATAGATCACCAATAATATTCTCAAGTGGGTGATCTTTCTTGTATCTCCACTCCTTTGGAAGATTTTCATGAGTAATTCTTCTTGTTGCAAGTCTTCCAGAGGTGGATCATCCTTGTCCTCAATTGATGTGTCTTTTAGTTTCTTGGACAGTTCATCTGCATCATCATTATCACTAACTACTTCCTTTCTCAAGGAAGGGTTAGTTTCATCAAAGATAATGTGTACAGACTGTTCAATTAATAAAGTGCGTTTATTAAATAATCTATAGCCTTTGGGTTTAGAGGTGTACCCCATGAAGATACCTTCATCTGATTTGGCATCCAACTTACCAATGTCTCTTTTTCCATTGTTGTGGATGAAGCAAGGACATCCAAATGTCCTGAAGTGGCTGATCTTTGGTTCTTCCCTTTGAACAGTTCATATGCAGTCTTCTTTAAGATTGGCCTGATCATTACTCGGTTGATAATGTAGCTTGCTGTGTTGACTGCTTCAGCCCAGAAGTATCTTGGCAGATTATATTCTGAGAGCATAGTTCTTGTCATATCCAATAGGGTTCTATTCTTTCTCTCAATGATACCATTTTGTTGTGGTGTTCTTGGTGCTGAGAAATTATGTTCAATTCCCTGATCATCACAGAATCTAGCAAACTTTTCATTCTGAAATTCACCACCATGATCTGATCGGATAGACACAATGTTGAACTTCTGATCTTTCTGGACTTTCTTGCTGAAACTGACAAAGTTTTCGAAAGTGTCATCTTTATGCTCTAAGAATGATACCCATGTGAATCTTGAGTAGTCATCAACTATGACAAATCCAAAGTTCTTTCCTCCAAGACTGGTAGTCCTCATTGGCCCAAATAGATCCATATGAAGGAGCTCTAAGGGTTTTGAGGTGGTCACCACCGTCTTTGACTTGAAGGAGCTCTTGGTGTGCTTTCCCTTAGCACAAGGTCTACAGACACCATCCATTTTTGCACTGACCTTAGGTAGACCTTCCACAAGATTCTTGTTCAGCAATTTTCTCATGCCATCTATGCTGCAATGACCTAGTCGTCTGTGCCATAATTCAGTAGATTTATCCTTATTTGATGCCAGACAGATGTTTTGTTCCTTGAGTTCCTCAAGATAGAGCACATACAAATTCTTTTCTCTATTAGCTTCAAAGATGACTGCTCCATCCTTCAGTATGCTGCACTTTGACTCTTGAAACTTGATCTGATGGCCTCTGTTACACAGCTGGCTGATGCTAATGAGATTGTGCTTCAATCCCTTGACTAATAACACATCTTCTATGACTGTTTTTCCTTTGTTATTCACAAAGCCACTGCCTATCACTGTTCCTTTCCCATTATCTCCATAAGTGACTGTTCCTTCTTCAGCTTGGAGATGAGAGAATAACTTCTGGTTTCCTGACATGTGCCTTGAGCACCCACTATCCAAGTACCATTTGGATGCTCGAGGGTTAATATGAAATAAAACATCAAGTTTTAGGTACCCAAATTCTTTTGGGTCCTGATTGGTTAGTATCATTGATTTTACTTTTTATTATCCATTTCGTATGTCTTGTTGGGCATGTCGTTATGATATGTCCTAACTTGTTGTAGTGACTACAACATGAGAATTTGGTTACCTTTTCTATATATTTGAAATCAGCTTTGTATGTTATAACTTGTTCAGGTACAAATTTTGGTGTTGGATATGTTTTAGGATAAACTATGGTTTCTTCATTATCTGGGGGTGTATATCCTAATCCATTTTTCTTCTTACTTGATCTTCTAGCACCTTTTAATATGAGGGAGTTTTTACCATTTGTGAATTTTTCTAATGTGCTAGATAAATTATGTTTTCTTCTGTTAGAGTCTTGATTTCAGTTCTTAATTCATCTACATTTTCCTGTTTTACTAATTCCGTTATTTGTTTATTTTTATCTTTTAAGTCTTCACATATAATTCATTTCTTCTTTTAAGTTTAGTTATTTATTTTTCTAACTCTTCATTTTCTATTTTCAGATCAGAGTTAGTGTTTTCTAAACAATACTATTTTCCTTACTGGCTTTTAATAGTTTAGTTACTTCTTTATATTTATTATATAGTTCATTAAATACTTCCTCTAAATTATCTGAATCAGAATCATTACATGAATCAAAAGAGGAGTCAGAAGTTACCTTATCTTCAGTATTTTCCATGAAAGCCAAATGGGCTTCTTCTTCATCGCTGTAAGAGTTTGACTCACTGTCTGAGTCGCTACTATTTTCCCATTCTGCTGCCATCGCCTTCTTCTTGTACCTTCTGAACTTCTTGGAGTTCTCTTTCTTTCTGAACTCTGGCTTTTTGAATTTTGGACACTCAGCTTTAATGTGTCCTGGCTTCTTACATTCATAGTAGATGGGTTCTCCCTTCTTCATCTCTTTTCCATCTGGCTTCTTGAAGTTCTTATTCCTTTTGAAGTGCCTTCTACCAGATTGGAACTTCTTCTTCTTAGCCAAAATCCACTGCAATCTTATAGATAGCATTGCTTCCTCATTCTCGCTGTCCACATCACTTTCACTCTCATCTGAACTTGCTTCTGGTGAACCTTCTTCAGCTTTTAAGGCGTTGGAGTGCTTCTTTCCACTAGAGGACTCTCCTAGCCTTTCCATGTTGATCTCATGGGCCATGAGGGACCCAATGAGCTTTTCTACTGACATTCTCTTCAGATCATTAGCTTCTTCTATTACTGTGACCTTTGGGGTCCATGAGGACGGTAAGGATCTAAGTATTTTCCTCACCATGTCTCCAATCTCATAGGTTTTCCCCAGACCAGCTAGTCCATTTGTGATGTCAGTGAACCGACTGAACATTTGAGTTATGGATTCACCTGATTGCATCTGAAATCTCTCATACTGAGTGACAAGAATGTCGATTCTTGTTTCCTTTGCCTTGTCTGTGCCTTCATATGTGATCATGAGCTTTTCCCACATTTCCATTGAGGATTTGCAGGTTGAAACTCTGTTGAACTCCTTCTTACTTAGAGCACAACATAAGATGCTCTTTGCTTTTCAATTCAAGGAGATCTTCTTTCTGTAATCATCTGTCCATTGCGCTTTCTCATTTGTGACTACCAGATCACCTTCTTCTACTATGGACCAAATTTGATAGTCGTGGCCTTGTAGAAAGTATTCCATTCTGGTCTTCCAGTAAGGATAGTCTTCACCATCGAAGAGAGGGGGTCGGTTGACAGACTGACCTTCAAAGTTACCTGGGCTGCCATGGATCTTTACTATTCAGATCGTTGGATCATTTTTCTTTGTCGAAGAGACTCTCTCTGATACCACTTGTTGCCCAGTTGACTAGCCTAGGGGGGGGGGGGGTGAATGGGTCTTTTTAAAAATAATCTAGAAGATACCTGTAACTAAAAACATTCACACAAACGTTCTTCGAAGGAGGTTAGTGACTGTTAGTTTAAATATCAAACACACAAAGAAGACAATCACACAACACAAGGTTTATCCTGGTTCGGACCTCCTCTCCTTAGGAGTCCTATGTCCAGTCCCTGAGTAACAACTCAGGATTTCACTAACTAGAGTACAGTCCCCCTAAGGACGCAACAGCACCCAGCTCAGCTGGTCTTCCTTCACACCTGAAGGGAACAACAACACCCTGGATACCCCACCAGGTCTTCCTTCACAACTGAAGGGAAACAACACCCTGGATGCCACCAGGTCTTCCTTCACAACCGAAGGGAACTACACCCTGGATACCACCAGGTCTTCCTTCACAACCGAAGGGAAAACTCCTCAAAGAGAATTGAATGAAATTCAAGTCCCTAGATCAAGCTTTTGACAAGCAAGGATCTGAAGCAACTAGAACTGAGAGGAAGAAATCAAAGCTAAACACACTCTCAGAACTACACAAGCTCTCTCAAGATTTTTCACTAAAAAGTGGAGAGCAAAGAGCTACAACAAAGAGGAATGAAATTCTTGGCTCTAGAGATCCTTTTTCTTTTTGGAAGACTTGAAAGCTTGAACGAAGTTGATCTATTGTTGTATCTATCTAGTCTTTGTTTGGGTGTGTATTTCTTCTATTCTTCTGACTTGTATTTATATCTTCAATTTGAAATGTAGACGTTGAAGTGCCCGTTGTCTCTCTCTCTTGAGTAGCCGTTAGACTGAATGACACCTAGAGGCTTGGAAGCTTCCAATCAACAGTCTTTTGATCACTTGAGCACGCAAAGAGATGAGATCTTCAGAGATATCCTTTGGCTTCTATTTTGTTTAACGTTGTAACGTGGAGCTGGATCAGAGGTCTGCACAAATGTTAATCTCCAATAGCAGAGAGCTAAGCAGTCTCTGATGTCAGTCAATGTTAGTAGCAATAGACATGAAAATAGTAATGCCAAATAGCTAAGTCTATAAGACGTAATCAGAGTAAGCACAATAATGGATGATATCGTCTGCATGCATGCAGAGGTACGTTTAGATCTTATAAATGCAGAAGCGTCAGAGAGATATCTACGTGGACTTTGACTAGTCAACGCTTTTAAGATGAATAAGATAACAAGATATGAAATCGATGGCTATATGACTTATGAAATCGTTATGAATAAGTCAGATTGACCAAGTCATTATGGGACATAGCAAATCGTTGTGTTTAATGAAGAAATCATTGTGAAACACTTATCAAATCGTTATACAAAGCAAATCGTTGTATTCACTGAAGAAATCGTTGTGAAACACTTATCAAATCGTTATGGAAAGCAAGTCGTTGTGTTCTAAAGAAATCGTTATGGTAACTTACGAAATCGTTACGGCGAGTAAGTTGTTGCGAGCTCTAAAGAAATCGTTACGGTCACTTATAGAATCATTGCGACAGGCAAGTCGTTACGAGCTCTAAAGAAATCGTTACGGTGACTTATAGAATCGTTGCGACAGGAAAGTCGTTACGAGCTCTAAAGAAATCGTTACGGTGACTTATAGAATCGTTGCGATGGGGAAGTCGTTACGAGCTCTAAAGAAATCGTTGCGATGACTTATAGAATCGTTATGACAGGCAAGCCGTTACGCTTTCTAAAGAAATCGTTGCGATCACTTATAGAATCGTTATGACAGGAAAGCCGTTACGCTTTCTAAAGAAATCGTTGCGATGACTTATAGAATCATTATGACAGGCAAGCCGTTACGCTTTCTAAAGAAATCATTGCGATGACTTATAGAATCAAGCAAGTAAGTTCCTTTTTCAGAACATGATCTCCATAGCCTACTCTTTCTTCCTAAAGAAGAGCAAGGGTTTTTCCTCTTCAAGAGTGAAGAGAAGACCAGCCGAAGTGCTGGGTGTCTGTCTAGCTGAGGGACTGTACTCAGTGTTCCATTTGTGTTAAGGAATGAACTGTCTGAGCTTGGTGTCAGCAGAACCCAACCAACGGTTTAAGTCTAGCAGAACCACACTGGAATTTGTTCCAAGAAGGTGTCTTCATGACCTGTAACAAAAGTGAGTTTCAATCCTACTCGGAAAGGAAGAGGACCAGCGATGTAACGGTCCGCGTAGTTCAAACTCATTAACCTAATAACGAGCATGACCTGACTCCGCCTCCCGCGATTAGGCCATAGCCTCTCGCAAGGGATATCAACACAAACGTCCATGGAAATATAAAAAAACACATTAAACATATATAAGATTGCACATATCACACATATTTACATGAAATATACATAGCCAGTTCTCAACTGAAGTCAAAGTTCATAGTTCAGCAACCTGGGACATACCCTGAGATGAACAAAAGTAGAATCACACTGCTAAAGGTGTAGGCCCAACTCCGCTACGATGTGGCTCCGAACTAGATGAGCGACAGAAACTCTACTGCTCTCCTTCAGCTGAAAGGAATAGGGGTGAGCCTTACAAGTCACTGGCTCAGTAGGAAAATTCCCTCAAAAGTTCAAACAACAACAAACTCACGAGAAGTAGAAGTAAAAAGCTACCTTTAACAATAAATAAAGCTATCTACACATGGTGCTACAACTTTAATTAAATAAACTATACTAAACTAATCACATGGATCAACTATTAATAAATAAACAGCAAACCTCGCTCAAGTGTACAAGCTAAAGAAGGGTAATGCCACACTCGGACCACGAAAACTTCTTCGCGACATCAACAAATAACTCGAACAAACCACATAGGACTACCTCTCAATCTCACAGTCACAGAAGTAAGGTCCAGCTACTGGTCTACCCCAATAGGGTCAATAAACTGTGGAGACCAACCAACACCACAGCTGCAGACCAAACCGTTGCAGGCCCATGCCTAGCATCTTTAGGGACTCTGGCCCGAGCTCCCTAAAGCGAGGCACTTAGAAATAGGACTAGTTGGGGCCCAGTATGTCTATTGTTGTCCGTACCCCCAACCACGAGCACGCTACAAGTTATTGGCCCACTTACGGTTGGTATCAAGAGAATAGGAAATCTGAAAACTAAAACAAAAGTGACCACTTGAAAACATTTGGTTAGTATAAATAAACGTGTGCAATGGAAGTTAAGAGCACAGATGCAAGAACACAATGTAAGAGAGATTTATTCTGGTTCGGAAGTCCTACATCCAGTCCCCAAGCAAACTCTTGAGATTTCACTAACCACCAAGTAACATTGGTCTTCCCGTAAATAGGGGGCATACAACACTCAACACCCCAGCTGATCTTCTTCTCTTTCCCGGGCAAGAAGGCAGCCCATTGTTTCACCTTAGCCAGGTGCTTCTATCACGAGCTCAGAAGCAACTCACTGGTATGTTGAACCACTATATATTTTACCCTTATATTTTGGTGATAACAAAATTTATGATTAATTAAATATTATTAAATATATTTAATATCATGTTTTCCTAATAAATATAAATTTATGACATTTTGGTGATAACAAAACTTATGATTAATTAAATATTATTAAATATATTTAATATTATGTTTTTCCTAATGAATATAAATTTATGGAATTATCGCTGTGTTTTACACTAAAACGCTAAATCGATGTCCATTCAATATACATCGATTTCAGTTCACAAAGTGCCACATCGATTTGCTTGAAAATATAGATTTCACTACAACATTGATTTGCTTGAAAACATTGATTTGCCTCTCACATGGATTTGATAAGTGAAACATCGATTTGATAAGTGAAACATCGATTTGCCTCTCACATGGATTTGATAAGTGAAACATCGATTTGTCTCTGACATCGATTTGATAAGTGAAACATTGATTTGCCTCTCACATCGATTTGATAGGTGAAACATCGATTTGCCTCTCACATAGATTTGATAAGTGAAACATGGTTTCGCTTGAAAACATGGATTTTCTTCAAACATGGATTTGATAAGTGAAACATGGATTCGCTTGAAAACATGGATTTGCTTCAAACATGGATATCATAAGTGAAACATGGATTTGCTTGAAAACATGGATTTCACTTAAACATCGATTTTCTTTATATTTCAAAATGTTTTGACATCTAGTGAAAGGTCAAATATACTTCTGACAGAAGATCTCTTTTATCTTTCCAGATCTCTTCTCTCTTGTCAGAACAAAAAGAACTTACCTACCACTTCTGGGAGACAACAGGAAACATAGAGGTATGAACCTTTTTGACAGAAACACTCTTTTATCTAAACACTTTCTTCTATGCTTGCAGACCTCATTGACCATAAAATATCAGAAGAACGAATAGAACTCCAAGGGATTTGTTCAAAGTTGCTCATGTAAAAGATGAAGCAAGGCTGAAGAAGAAGCAAGAACTTTCCTAAAGATTTTTTTTAATAGTGTACATCCTGTGGGGAACCTCAACTCCATATACACTCAAAGAAAAAGATAGAATGAGCCCAAGCCCAAGAAGAAGTGTTCAAACATCTGAAGTCCACAAGCTTCAAGATCCTTCTCCTCTCTTCTCTGTCTCTGTGTGCATCTTTCTAATCCGGGGAGAGAGTCTTTTCGCTGAGAGTTTCTTTTAGTTGGTGTTCATCTGTTCCAACTCTCAGCTTTGTTCTTTCTTTTCTAAGAAAGATCTTTGTCTAGCTGTAGGACTGTATACAGTGTAGAACCTAGATGGGGTGTAAGGCCCTCGAATTTTGTTGCATTATTTTAATTTTGTGTAAATAATTCATGTTGTGTATGCATAGATGTACATTTCTACGTATGTATTAACTATTTATACTTATGTACGCATGTGTATAATTAGTTGTAAATAATGTATGAAATGCATAGTGGTAGTGTGTACATGATAATACATATGCATGGCACGTATATAGGTATAAATTGTGCATGGTTTCTGCATGTTTTTTAGTTCTGGCCGAAGGCCAGCTTGGCGTCAAGAACAATGGACGTTTGTGTTGTGTCGGCGTCAACCATATGGACGCCAACACTAAGTCCAACGTCCAGCGATGTGGACGTTAATGTCTCTGATCTGCATGCGTTGCAGAGCTAGATTTCTGGGAGCAAGCTAGCTCACCCATTGGGGAGCTGTCCCCAACGGTCTGAAAGGGTTCACATCAACCCCTGTGGGACAGGAGAGGCCTCTCTCCTATATCTGAACCCGAGTGCAACCCTAAAACCCCTCTCTTGACCTCTTTTGAGAGATAGGAAAAAACCCTAACTGCTGTGAGCAAAACCCCACCTTTGCAACCTTTAATCCGACTATCTAAAGCTTGTTCCGGCCATCTACCACGACAAGGAGGTAGCTGGAACATTGAGAAAGGCATCCCCGACCTCGATCTGCTGTGGAGATTGCTCAAGAACCCGGGGGAAGGCAATCTTGGGAGCTTCTTGGGACTTCCCAAGGAGAGCATCACCAACCCATTTAATCCCTTTGGAGAGTTTTTGAAAGGCAAGTAACTACACACATCGTCCTGTAGATGTCTAGTAGGGTTTCTTATATATACACATTTTTCCTCGTGTCCTAGATCCCCCATTCTTCTTGTTATTTGGAGCTCGATCTGTGTTCCTGCATAGACAGGAACTGGCGTCAATTCCATGACGCCAAGATCTCCAGTGTGCATCCAACGATCTTGCCGTCCATCTCCTTGAACGGCCAGACACTGCCGCCAAGTTCTTCAGTGCAGAACAGTGAACTGTTCTGCCTTAAGTAATTATTTTCCGGCTTTTGACGCATGAGGATATAGTGTAATTTTTATATGTTATGTAAAATAGCTAATGTGATGTGTGTGGAAATTTCTGTGATTTTCTGTGGATGGCATAAATTGTTGGATTTATTGAAATACATGTTGGGGAAAAAGGGTTATGCACGATTACCTACTTCTATATGATTTCTAAGGAATTAATTGCCCTGGATTTTTCTAGCCATGTATATGTGTCAGTTCATACCCTGCAAATTTGAGAAATTATTCATGTTCATATGATTTACTGTAATTACTACAATGGAAATAGGAAGTATGTGTAGGATTTCCAAAATCCACAGTAAATTGTATGTTGTGAAATAAATTCGGGGAAAATTTCTATGACAAAATATATGACAGGTTCAGATCTGTGAATTGTCAAATCTAAGATTCGGGTTATGTTCCATGAAAAGTTGAATTATGAATGGCATGCAACTAAATGTTTTAATTCTGTAAATACAATATGAGTCAGAAAAATGTGAAATTTTGCATGTGAAATCATAACCTGAACTCAGCATGTGGTTAAATTCTCAGGTCATTTGGACAACTATACAATGCAATATGAATTTTTCCATGCAAAAATGTGAAATTAATGCATGCCATTGTGAAATGATTTAATTTCTGTGTAACCCAACCTGATTGTGAAACTTCCTGAATGTTAATTTCTGTCATCTGTAGTGGCATGATTAGGGGAAAATAGAGTCATGTTGTGAATGAGAGAATGAATGAGATGTGAGGGTCATGCGTAAAAGTATGTGTTAAAATCGGTAAATGTGAAATGTGTAAGACTGTGCCAAGTGTGACACTGCTTCCATAGAGGGCAGTGGAACAGTATCATGGAAAAGTCCCCATGAGAAGGTTCAATGTGTTGTGATCCTAAGGGCATTAGGATGAAATCCTGGAGGTGGACAAGTACCACTTGTTAGGGTGGAGACTTGTTCTCCCGTCTGCGCAGTCCAAGAGTCGTCACTATATTGCCTAGGTGGCGTCTATGTGTATGTGATGTGATGTGTCCTTCTTATGGTAGTTTGGACTATGTGTCACGGCACTAAATATGAATGTGAATGCGAAATGTGTAAAATTGTGAATGTGAACAATGTGTAAATGTGAATGTGTGAAGTGTGAAGTATGTGAAATTGAAATTGTGTAAAAATGTGAAACCAAAATGTGAGGATGTGAAATTGAAATCCATGATATGATGATCTGAAATCATGTTAGAACAGCAACATAAATGTGGTTATGATCATGTGCTATATGTGTACAATGCGTAGAACCATGCTAGGGACAATCCTTACTTATGTGTAAACCATTCCATGTATGTTTACTCCCACGTTGTGGTTGAATGAGAATGTAGCTTTCATGTGTTAGATTGTAAAGTGTTAAACCATGTCAAAACAGCAAGCTTAAAGCATGTAAAATGGTTATGTGCATGTGTAAGAATGAGTAGTAACCATGTTAGCAATGTTTCTTTCATGTATGTAAGCTAATCATGCTAGATTGCTTTCATGTTTTAGCTTAATTGAAAGTAGAACTTTCATGTGTTGGAATGATTAGAGAGCATGTGATAGGATTTTTAATTTAGGAAATCTGAAAGCATGAATCATGTGTTTCATTAGTAGAATTACCATGATAGGTTGTTAATTTCAATGTCACGCATGCTACATGTGTGTCTTGTAAATGTGTATGTAAAAACCTGCTATGATATGCGCATGGATGATAGATGTAGTGTTATTTGCTGAGTCTTTTAGACTCATTACTTGCTTCGGCGTACAGGTGTAGTAGTGACACACCTTTGGAGGAGACCGTGGAGAGCGACTCCGAGCGCGGGGAGTAGCTAGCTTGGTGGAGCTTAGTTGTGACATTTTGACATTTTGATGTATGTAATTGAGGCATTGTATTAGAACTATCATGTAAACTTGGACAAACTATGTATTTTATCTTAGCACTTTTCTATATGGATTATGTGGACTTTAGCTCTTTAAATTCAATCGAATCATGTATGTTAAATGTGGATGATGAATGAAATGAAGACAGTAGTTCTTTTACTTCCGCTACTCTGTTCTTATATTCACGTGTATCTCAGCTGAATGTTATCGTTTGGGTAAATGTCCCACTGTGGCAACGTTCACTATATCGACGTGGGTTGGTATAACCGTACCGATATAATGAGGGTCGCTACAGAGATTGGTATCAGAGCGACCAGTTGAGATTGCACATGAATATATATAAGTCATCATCTTCATTGCATGCTAAGTCTACATAGGAATGTCCACATGTGTAGAATTGATTAATAATGAATGAAAATAGATAAGAAAGCGGTTAGGAAATAAATTAAAGTAGCTCTAATGGTGGCTGAATTTATTACAGCCATGGCTTCGAGAGGTAGGCGTGGCGGAGCGCCGGCCCGTGAGGACGAGCGAGACGTGAGGAGCGGGCGGAGCAGCAGGCCCCGCACCGCAGGTCCTGTACTTCCCCCACCGCCGCCTGTGGATTATGGAGTATTCATGCAAGGTCTGGTGCAAGCCATGCAGACGCAGGCTCATACTCAGGCAGCACTCCAGGCACAGTTGGAGGCTCAGGTTAGACTAATAAAATGATTATAGTCTGTTTTATTTAATTATGCGATATTATGTTAATTGTGTATTGCTTGCTGTGTACTGTAGCAGGCTCAAGTACTAGCTCAGGACCATGGTGGACCTTCTACCATGGAAAGATTCAAGAGGATGCTGCCACCCTCTTTTAAGGGGGAGAGCGACCCATTGTTGGCAGAAAGCTGGATGAGGGAGATAGAAAAGATCTTCCGAGCCATCAGGTGTGCAGATGAGGATAAGGTCACATTAGCCACCTACATGCTACAAGTATGCTTTAGTTTATATGCTTGTATGTTTTGTTAAGTTAGATTTGTTTAGATGGTGCTTATGAGCGGTGTACTGCAGGAAAGAGCTGATGTATGTGGGGCTTCATTGCTGCGTACCCGGTTTGAGGACGGAGCTATTGATGTTGCTTGGGACGAGTTCGTGAGGCTCTTTCGGGCCAAGTTCGTCCCCGAGCATATTCAAGACCGGATGGAGCAGGAGTTCCTCTCCTTGGCTCAAGGCTCCATGACCGTGCTAGAATATGAGGCAAGATTTTCTGAACTCTCTAAATATGCACCTCATATCGTGGCAGATGAGCGCAGGAAGACAAAGAAGTTCGTGATGGGCCTGAACCATCACTGAGGACGAGGCTCGTGGCGTTTCACCACCGCACTTTGGACGAGGCCCTCAGCGCTGCGTGTAGGCAGGAGGGTGAGATGGAGCAATACCTTGAAGAGAAGAAGGCTCGCAGAAGAGACCTGCAGCTACTTTCCAGCGACAGGACAAGAAGAAAGCGGTGTACCAGACACAGCAGCGATCAGTGCAGTCGGCAGTTCTCAGGTACCTTCTGTACGTTCCCCTGGTGTGAAGAAAGAGTGTCCCCACTGCGGGAAGACACATGGCGGTACCGAATGTTGGATGATTACGGGAAAGTGCTTGAAGTGCGGAAGCAGCGACCACAAGATCAAGGATTGTCCGAGACTTCAGCAGGGAGTCCAGCGCGGAGCGCCAGCCCCAGCAGCAGGTAGCGCAGCAGCGCGCAGCTACAGGAAGACCAGGAAGGCCTCGAGCCCCAGCTCGAGTGTTTGCTTTAGCGCGCGAGGACGCCGAGCAGGCGGAGCATGTCACCGAAGGTACGGTTTTACTTATAGGAGTGCACGCTCGGGTTTTGTTTGACACGGGTGCTACTCACTCGTTCATTTCTGAGCGGTTCGCTAGGCAGTTAGCCCTAAAGTCTAGCATAGAGTCTGAGGATTTAGAGGTCCCTTTGTCTGTGCACACCCCTGCGGGTACGGTATCGACTAGGAAGTGCATTCCGTCGTTACCTGTGTGCATTGAGGATAGAATCCTAGATGGGTGTTTCTTCTTGCTAAAGATGAAGGACTATGATGCTATTCTTGGTCTGGATTGGCTAGAGGAGCACTATGCGTTGGTAGATTGTCGTCGGAAGAGGATTGTTTTCCGCATTCCTGGTGAGGACGAGTTCTCTCATCCCTTGCCAAGGAACTTGGCGGGAAAGTAGTCATCTCTGCCATGAAGGCGATGCGCATGGTAAACAAGGGTTGTGACGCTTTTCTTGCCAGCGTGGTATTAGTGCCAGAGGCTGATGAGTCACCTACTCTTGCAGAGATTGAGGTAGTGCAGGATTTTCCAGATGTCTTCCTGATGACTTGTCTGATTGCCACCGGATAGAGAGATAGAGTTTACCATAGAGTTGCTTCCGGGCACCTCTCCTATCTCGAAGGCTCCATATCGGATGGCACTGCGGAGTTAGCCGAGTTAAGGAGGCAGTTGCAAGAGTTGCTAGATAAGGGATTTATTCGCCCTAGCGTTTCCCCTTGGGGCGCACCTGTATTATTCGTCAAGAAGAAAGACGGTCACTTAGGTTATGCATTGATTACAGAAAGCTGAACCAAGTGACTGTGAAGAACAGGTATCCCTTACCTCGTATTGATGATTTGTTTGACCAGTTGCAAGATGCATCAGTCTTTTCTAAGATTGATTTGCGATCTGGTTATCATCAGTTGAGGATTCGGAGTGAGGATGTGTCCAAGACGGCATTCAGATCCCGTTATGGACATTATGAGTTTTTGGTCCTTCCTTCGGATTGACAATCCCCTGCAGCGTTCATGGATCTCATGAACAGGTGTTTAGGCCTTTTTAGATAGCTTTGTCGTAGTGTTTATTGATGATGTGTTGGTCTACTCTCGGACGAGGCCACACACCGTCAGCATTTGAGGGTAGTGTTAGAGGTTCTTCGTGAGCACAAGCTGTACGCTAAGTTCAGCAAGTGCGATTTTGGTTGCGCGAGGTTCATTTCCTCGGGCATGTTATCTCCGGTGCTGGTGTAGCAGTGGATCCAGCAAAGGTCCAGGCAGTTATGGATTGGGAGGTTCCCAAGACCCCTTCGGAGATTCGTAGTTTTATTGGTTTAGCTGGTTACTATCGGCGATTTATTGAGGGATTTTCATCCATCGCCGCCCCATTGACTCAGCTCACCAGAAAGGGAGTGAAGTTTGTTTGGTCCGAGAAGTGTTGAAGACCAATTGAAGCTCACGTCAGCTCCGGTGTTAGTCTTACCGAGCGGTGTAGAGGGTTTTGCTATCTACACGGATGCGTCTCGGATTGGTTTAGGCTGTGTGCTAATGCAGCAGGAAAGGGTAGTGGCTTATGCTTCTCGTCAGTTGAAGGAGCATGAGAAGAACTATCCGACTCATGATTTGGAGCTCGCAGCAGTGGTTCATGCACTAAAGATCTGGAGGCACTATCTTTATGGTGTCAGATTTGAGGGTTTACCGACCACAAGAGCTTGAAGTATCTTTTCTCCAAAAGGAATTAACCTGAGGCAGAGAAGATGGATTGAGTTCTTGAAGGACTATGACTTCGACCTTCAGTATCACCCTGGAAAGGCGAATGTCAGCGATGCTCTGAGTAGAAAGAGGCCATTTCTCCAGCAGGATTGGAAGATGTTGGAGGATGCGGCTTGCGCGTTGACTGAGTTAGAGCCATCGCTATGCCAGGCTTTTGTAGCTCAGTTATCTCTTAGGTCCTCGGTTTTGGATGAGGTGATCGAGCAACAGAAAGCCGACCCTAGACTCTTAGAGCTAGTGGGCAAGGCAGGCATGCTCGTGATGAGGACGGTGTGATTAGATTCCATCACCGTGTTTGTGTCCCTGATTTGGTAGATGTCCGTGAGCATGTGTTAGCGGAGGCTCACAGATCGCGATTCTCTATTCATCGGGTAACACGAAGATGTACCAGGATTTGAAGAGATCCTTCTGGTGGTCCGGCATGAAGAAGGATGTAGCGGATTATGTATCTCGGTGTTTAGTATGCCAGCAAGTGAAGGCCGAGCGACAGCGACCATCCGCCTTATGCAAAGGATGGAGATCCCAGTTGGAAGTGGGAAGCTGTCACTATGGACTTTGTTTCGGGTTTGCCTCGATCTAGAAGGGGCAATGACTCGATTTGGGTGATCGTAGATAGATTCTCAAAGACTGCGCATTTCTTGCCTATGAAGAAGAAGCAGTCGGTTGAGAGCTTAGCTAGATTGTATGTTAGTAGTGGTTAGATTGCATGGTGTGCCGAAGTCGATCATTTCGGATCGAGATCCGAGATTTACTTCGAGGTTGTGGAAGGGTCTTCAGCATGCGTTAGGTTCGGAGCTGAAGCTCAGTTCGGCGTTTCATCCCCAGACTGATGGACAGTCTGAGAGGACTATCCAGACGCTCGAGGATATGTTGAGAGCGTGTGTATTGGATTGGAAGGATGATTGGGAGCGTCATTTACCTCTTGTGGAGTTCGCATACAACAACAGCTTTCATGCGAGTATTGGTATGGCTCCATTTGAGGCGTTGTATGGTAGGCTTGCAGATCTCCTTTGTGTTGGGAGGAGACCGGTGATAGGCAGCTGATCGGTCCGGAGTTAGTTCAGGAGACTTCGGATAAGATCCAGCTTATCAAAAGAGGCTTGTTGCGGCACAGGATAGGCAGAAGAGCTATGCCGACAACAGGAGGAAGGATCTTGAGTTAGGTGGGTGATCATGTCTTCTTAAAGATATCACCTACTCGAGGTGTCGTCAGGTTTGGCAGGCATGGTAAGCTGAGCCCTAGATTCATTGGCCCGTATGAGATTCTCAGACGATTGGGCAGCGTGGCATATGAGCTAGCTTTACCCCTAGCTCTAGCTAGTGTCCATCCCGTTTTCCACGTTTCTATGCTCAGGAAGTATGTCCGAGATCCATCTCATGTGATTAGTCATGAGCCAGTGGAGATTCAGCCAGATCTGTCGTATGTCGAGCAACCAGTAGCTATTCTTGACCGGAAGGTTCAGCACCTCCGAAACAAGAGTATTGCGTCGGTGAAAGTTCTATGGCGGAACTTCTCACGAGAGGAGGCTACTTGGAGCTTGAGGATGCGATGAAGAAGAAGAATCCCCTTTTGTTTGAGTAGTGTCGTTCTAACTTCGAGGACGAAGTTTCTTTAAGGGGGAGAGGGTGTAAGGCCCTCGAATTTTGTTGCATTATTTTAATTTCGTGTAAATAATTCATGTTGTGTATGCATAGATGTACATATCTACGTATGTATTAACTATTTATACTTATGTATGCATGTGTATAAGTTGTAAATAATGTATGAAATGCATGGTGGTAGTGTGTACATGATAATACATATGCATGGCACGTATATAGGTATAAGTTGTGCATGGTTTCTGCATGTTTTTGAGTTCTGGCCGAAGGCCAACTTGGCGTCAAGATCAATGGACGTTTGTGTTGTGTCGGCGTCAACCATATGGACGCCAACACTAAGTCCAGCGTCCAGCGATGTGGACGTTAATGTCTCTGATCTGCATGCGTTGCAGAGCCGGATTTCTGGGAGCAAGCTAGCTCACCCATTGGGGAGCTGTCCCCAACGGTCTGAAAGGGTTCACATCAACCCCTGCGGGACAGGAGGGCCTCTCTCCTATATCAACCCGAGTGCAACCCTAAACCCCTCTCTTGACCTCTTTTGAGAGATAGGAAAAACCCTAACTGCTGTGAGCAAAACCCCACCTTTGCAACCTTCAATCCGGCGATCTGAAGCTTGTTCGGCCATCTACCACGACAAGGAGGTAGCTGGAACATCGAGAAAGGCATCCCCGACCTCGATCTGCTGTGGAGATTGCTCAAGAACCCGGGGAAGGCAATTTGGGAGCTTCTTGGGACTGCCCAAGGAGAGCATCACCAACCCATTTAATCCCTTTGGAGAGTTTTTGAAAGGCAAGTAACCTACACACATCGTCCCTGTAGATGTCTAGTAGGGTTTTCTTATTTTTACACATTTTTCCTCGTGTCCTAGATCCCCCATTCTTCTTGTTATTTGGAGCTCGTCTGTGTTCTGCAAGACAGGAACTTGGGTCAATGCCTTGACGCCAAGATCTCCAGTGTGCATCCAGCGATCTTGCCGTCCAACTCCTTGAAACGGCCATACACTGCCACCAAGTCTTCAGTGCAGAATAGTGAACTGTTCTGCCTTAAGTAATTATTTTCCGGACTTTGACGCTTGAGGGATATAGTGTAATTTTTATATGTTATGTAAAATACTAATGTGATGTGTGTGTAAATTCTGTGATTTTTTGTGGATGGCATAAATTGTTGGATTTATTGAAATACATTTGGGGAAAAAGGGTTATGCACGATTACCTACTGAGATATGATTTCTGAGGAATTAATTGCTCTGAATTTTCTACCCCATGTGTATATGTGTCAGTTCATACCCTGCAAATTTGAGAAATTATTCATGTTCATATGATTTACGTGTAATTACTGCAATGGAAATAGGAAGTATGTGTAGGATTTCCAAAAATCCACAGTAAATTGTATGTTGTGAAATAAATTCGGGGAAAATTTTTATGACAACATATATGATAGGTTCAGACTGTGAATTGTCAAATCTGATATTCGGGTTATGTTCCATGAGAAGTTGAATTATGAATGGCATGCAACAGAATGTTTTAATTTCTGTAAATGCAATATAAGTCAGAAAAAATGTGAATCATAAACCTGAAATCAGCATGTGGTTAAATTCTAAGGTCATTTGGACAACTATACAATGCAATATGAATTTTCCATGCAAAAATGTGAAATTAATGCATGCCATTGTGAAATGATTTATTTCTGTTAACCCAACCTGATTGTGAAACTTCCTGAATGTAATTTCTGTCATCTGTAGTGGCATGATTAGGGGAACACAGAGTATGTGGTGAATGCGTAAAGTATGTGTTAAAATCGGTAAATGTGAAATGTGTAAGACTGTGCCAAGTGTGACACTGCTTCCATAGAGGGCAGTGGAACCGTATCATGGAAAAGTCCCCATGAGAAGGTTCAATGTGTTGTGATCCTAAGGGCATTAGGATGAAATCCTGGAGGAGGACAAGTACCACTGGTTAGGGTGGAGACTTGTTCTCTTGGTCTGCGCAGTCCAAGAGTCGTCATATATTGCCTAGGTGGCGTCTATGTAGTATGTGATGTGATGCGTCCTCTTATGGTAGTTTGGACTATGTGTCACGACACTAAATATGAAGTGAATGCGAAATGTGTAAAATTGTGAATGTGAACAATGTCTAAATGTGAATGTGTGAAGTGTGAAGTATGTGAAATGAAATTGTGTAAAATATGAAACCAAAATGTGAGGATGTGAAATTGAAATCCATGATATGATGATCTGAAATCATGTTAGAACAACAACATAAATGTGGTTATGATCATGTGCTATATGTGTACAATGCGAGAATCCATGCTAAGGACAATCCTTACTTATGTGTAAACCATTCCATGTATGTTTACTCCACGTTGTGGTTGAATGAGAATGTAGCTTTCATGTGTTAGATGTGAGAGTGTTAAACCATGTCAAAACAGCAAGCCTAAAGCATGTAAAATGGTTATGTGCATGTGTAAGAATGAGTAGTAACCATGTTAGCAATGTTTCTTTCATGTATGTAAGCTAATCATGCTAGATTGCTTTCATGATTTAGCTTAATTGAAAGTAGAACGTTCATGGGTTGGAATGATTAGAGAGCATGTGATAGGAGATTTTAATTAGGAAATCTGAAAGCATGAATCATGTGTTCATTAGTAGAATTACCATGATAGGTTGTTAATTTCAATGTCACGCATGCTACATGTTGTATCTTGTAAATGTGTATGTAAAAACCTGCTATGATATACGCATGGATGATAGATGTAGTGTTATTGCTGAGTCTTTTAGACTCATTACTTGCTTCGCGTATAGGTGTAGTAGGTGACACACCTTTGGAGGAGACAGTGGAGAGCGACTCCGAGCGCGGGGAGTAGCTAGCTTGGTGGAGCTTAGTTGTGACATTGGACATTTTGATATATGAAATTGAGGCATTGTATTAGAACTATCACGTAAACTTGGACAAACTATGTATTTTATCTTAGCACTTCTTCTATATGGATTATATGGACTTTAGCTTTAAATTCAATCGAATCATGTATGTTAAATGTGGATGATGAATGAAATGAAGACAAGTAGTTCTTTTACTTCCGCTACTCTGTTCTTATATTCACGTGTATCTCAGCTGAATGATATCGTTTGGGTAAATGTCCCAATGTGGCAACGTTCACTATATCGACGTGGGTTGGTATAACCGTACTGATATAATGAGGGTCGCTGCATTGGGGTTTAAGTCTAGTAGAACTGCACTGGGGTTTGTACTAGGAGGATAGCTTCTTGACCTGTAAAAGAAGTGGGCTACCTTCTTGCCCGGGAAAGAGAAGAATACCAGCTGGGGTACTGGGTGTTGTATTGTCCTTGAGGGGGACTGTACCCTTGGTTAGTAAAATCCCAAGAAGTTGCTTGGGGACTAGACGTAGGAGTTCCATGTGGGAAGGGCCGAACTAGGATAAATTCCTTGTGTCCTGTGGTGATTGTTCATTTGCTTCTGCACTGCTACTCTCTATCACAATCAACTAACCAAACTCTCAAGTGATAATTTTCTGTGTTTAAGTTTCTATTTTAGATTTCAAAAAAAACCTATTAACCCCCCCTCTATGTTAGCTTGTTGCCGTACCAAAAGGTCAACATGGTGCACACCCCAGCAGGTCTTCCCTTCAAACAAGGGGAAAACTGGTACAGACCCCAGAAGGTCACAACCAAGCGCAAGCTAGTCTCCCTTCTAATTAAGGGGAATGCTTGCACAACAAGACTTCTCTTCCAATAGAAGAGGAACACTTCTGAACACAGAAGTAAGGACCTGAAGCCCCTACATCAAGCTCAAGATACACAATGAAATGCTTGATCTGAGACTGAGTCTAAGAAAGAAATAGTTTATAGTAAAAGACTCTTCTTAGGCTAAATTCCCAGCTCTCTCTCTATTAAATACACAAAGACACATAGAGAGAGAATGAGGAAGAAGGAAGATGGCTTGAATTCTTCAGCTTGAATGGGCTCGGGCTCTCTTCCTTCATGCTTTGAGTGTGTGTATGGAGTTGGATGCTTACTAGATGTATACTCCTTGAATGATCTTTAGGTTTGCACACTTCTTTCTTGTCTGTCTTCTTCAATTTCAAGTCTTCATCCTTTTATGGAGGAACTTGAACAGATCTGTTTGAAAACTAGCCGCTGGAGCTTCTTTGGATCCATTAAGTTTCTTGGCTCTTTTCTTCTTCTGCTCTCTTTCTGTTAAATCTAACGGATGTCTTCTTGAGTCTACTGGCTATTTGAAATGGGGAAAGATGTTACAGCTGGTGTGCACTTCCAAGGATGCTAGCAGCAGGTCCAAGATGTTGACTCTTTTGCCTTATGTTTGTATTTCCTATAGATAGCTAAAAATAGAAGGTTAGGTGCTCTTCTTTTATTGTAGGAAGGATGAATTCTCTTTTGCCTTCTGTCCATATTT
>JACBKR010001219.1:0-45022 GCA_014218235.1 Colocasia esculenta
ATTTATGACTTATGAAATCATATGCAACCAAACAGCAAATCATGTGAGATATGAAAGAATCGTTGTGATCATTAAGGAAATCATTATGAGTACTTAAGAAGCGATGCGCAAAGTAGATCATTATGAGAACCAAAGAAATCGATGTGATTACTTAAGCAGTCGATGCTCAAAGCAAAACGTTACGAATCTGAAGAAATCGTTGCGATAAGCAAATCATATGAAATAAAGGAATCGTTATGATAGTAAATTGTTGCGAAATAAAGGAATCGTTACGATAGCAAATCGTTGCGACGTCTGAAGAAACTTTGCGATAAGCAAATCGTTATGATGACTAAAGAAATCGTTACGAGAGAAAGTCGTTATGATACTAAAGGAATCGTTATGAAAGCAAGTCGTTATGATGACTAAAGGAATCATTACGAAAACAAGTCGTTACGATGACTAAAGGAATCGTTACGATAGCAAGTCATTACGATGACTAAAGGAATCATTACGAGAGCAAGTCATTACAATGACTAAAGGAATCATTACGAAAGCAAGTCGTTACAATGACTAAAGGAATCGTTACGAGAGCAAGTCGTTATGATGACTAAAGAAATCGTTACGAGAGCAAGTCGTTATGATGACTAAAGGAATCGTTACGAAAGCAAGTCGTTACGATGACTAAAGGAATCGTTACGAAAGCAAGTCGTTACGATGACTAAAGGAATCGTTACGAGAGCAAGTCATTACGATGACTAAAGGAATCGTTACGATAGCAAGTCGTTACGATGACTAAAGGAATCGTTACGAGAGCAAGTCGTTACGATGACTAAAGGAATCGTTACGAAAGCAAGTCGTTACGATGACTAAAGGAATCGTTATGAGAGCAAGTCGTTATGAGAACGATTTCTTTTGAATTCAAACGATGTTTCATTCTATGAAGAAATCGATAAGGCACTTATGAAAACGTTATGAGGAAATCGTTACAGTTCTACTGTAGCCGTCATAATTTATAAAAGAAACCGATGTGTACTTAGAGAAATATCATACTTGATCTTAATGTTGCTTCAGTAAGAATAATACTTACCAATTTGGCTTGATTTTCCTTGTTATATTTCTGTGCTCAAGACTTATAGAAAATAGGTTAGTGACCTTAATCAAGGGTTTGATAATTATCAACATAACATGGTTTTGTTAATCACCAAAATAGAAATGAGATTAAATTAAATTACATGGGGATAGACTGTTCATCAATCTCCCCCTTTTTGGTGATGACAAAACTTCAATAAACTTAGTAAATAGCACAGATAAGTTTATATTTTAAATTCTAAAATTGTTTGCAATAGCTCACCATATGTATTTCAGAGCTTGCAATAGTTCTCCCCCTTTTTGTCATTAAGCAAAAAGAAATAGGACTGAGACAAAGAAGAGGAACAAGAAAAAGTAAAGAGCACACAAAGAGTGTATTGCATTAATTCTGAGAAGGTACAGGTAGATAATGAGCAGGGGACAAGAGAGAGGCATAATGAGAAATTATTTCCCAGGCCTGCTCTTCCTGCTTCTCAAAAAATGGCTTGAAGACCCCGAGAGATACGGAATAGGTTGGTCCCATAGAGGGAGCCATCCTACGGAGATGAAGGGCCAACTGCTTCTCAAGGAAATCTGCATAGGAATCACGATCCAAATCCATTTTAAAGAAGCTGACTTTTGCAAAACTGGCACAAGCAAGAAACTGATCTAGAGTGATAGGGTAGAATATCTGCTTGTGCTTCATATCCTGGCGCATGGCTACATAAACCTTGTACCTTTCAACCCAAGTGAGATAGGGATCATTGACAAGGTATATGGAGTTCATATCCAGGAAAGTAGCTTCTGAGATGAGAGGTTCACCAACCCTGGCACGAGATTCATTCAAATCAGAAAGTTACTGTGCGGAGAGAGGATAGAATCTGATCCAATCTTTAGGGTTCAATCTTTCACATTCTGACAGGGCAGGAGCAAGAACTTCAGCACTGACATGGCCCTGGTGATACTCTCGAAATAGGAATTGTGGAAAGCCACCAGATACCCCTTTGGACCTTAATTCTACCCATGACTCTGGCAAAACGCTCAAAATGATTGAGCCTACAGAGGAATCCATTATTAGAGAGTGGAGAGGGGGAAGGAAAGGTAGCCTCATGCAATTGAAGAGTGGCAAAGTCTACTTGGATAGCTTCAGTGTCACGAGAGGAGCCAAGACTTTGAATTGCCTGCCGAAACTGACCCAACTGGACTTCAGGCAAACGATGAAGATACCTATAATCATTAAACATCTTGAAGTGCCTGATCAGCTTTATCTCCTTCTGAATGAACGGGGCCCAGGAGTCCTTATGGTGGATCAGGAACCATTCAGACAAGGTTAGGGTATGGTCCCTAGGAGGGAATCTGGCAGATTTGGCAAGTAAAAACTTATTGTAGAGAACTTTATTTGAGCGACCCCATTTTTCTTCAGTTTGGGATTCGGCTGAAGAAAAGATTTTATTTTTGAGGAATTTTGAAAGAGAAGTGTAGGGCAAGATGGTGTTTAGATAGTCTGTGAGATTCTGATGAGGAAGATTGAAGATAGAAGCAAAAACTACCTTAGAGAGGAATTCCCTGTAAAGAGGTCGATTCTTGGTGACCTCTGTAGTGAAAACCATAGAGGAGGATACAAAACTGAAGAGGAGTTAAAAGAAGAGGAGGTTTTTTTTATTATGGACAGGACTAGAAGAGTCTGTCCCATGAATATGTTCTCCAACCTTGAGGACAGATCGGAGAATGGCTTCCTCAAACTCATCCTTGATGGCCCTAAGGTAGGGACCATCAATCTGAGCTCCCTCTGGAATGATTGTAATGAAGGAGGGAGGAGGATTAGGATGAAGGAGAGAATGTGGTTGGAAGAGGTAGGTTCAAAGGGTCAAATAATGAGGGACCAGAGGAGGAGGAGGCACCAATGAAGATGCTGGAGGAACCTCACTAAGAGGAGGAGGTGGAGAAATGTGAGAGACAAGAGGTGAAGAGGAATGTGTGGGAAATGGGGTAGGAGAGGAGATGGTTCTGGGTTGAGGTTGCTTGAAGGGTTGAGTTCAGGTGGAGCAGTGGAGGCCAAAGTGGAGAGGAAGGAGCAGGTGTCTGAGTAGGTGAAGGAGCTGGGGGCTCAAGAGCGATGCTGCTTCTTCTGCCAAAATTTGCTCAGACCCAATTGGCCCTGATGGCCCTGATCCTTGTGTTGATGGCCCTGAAGGCCCAGACTCCATAGCTGTTGCCTGAGAAATAATTTCGGCCCTGATGGCTCAGACTCTTGAACTGATGGCCCTGATGGCCCAGACTCCACAGCTGCTGCCTGAGAAACAATTTTCGGCCCTGATGGCCCAGACTCTTGAACTGATTCAGTTCATCTTGCATGGCTAAAATCCAAGATTCACCAGTAAGAGCTTCATTGACTGTCCTAGGCTCTATTTGAGAAACAAAAGCTAGGTAATCATAAGGAATTACATTACCTCTTGTTCTTACCCCTACAGTTGGATCACCAGTGATGTTTTCAGGTGGGTGATCTTTCTTGTCTCTCCATTCCTTTGGAAGATTTCATGTTCAATGTCTGTTTGTTGCAGATCTTCCAGAGGTGGATCTTCCTTGTCCTCAATTATGTGTTCTTTAATTTCTTGGATAAATCATCTGCATCATCAATGTCACTATCTTCTTCCTTTCTCAAGGAAGGGTTAGTTTCATCAAAGATAATGTGCACAGATTGCTCTATCAATAGTGTACGCTTATTAAATACTCTATAACATTTAGGTTTAGAAGCATACCCCATGAAGATGCCTTCATCTGATTTAGCATCCAACTTACCAATGTCTCTTTTCCCGTTGTTGTGAATGAAACATGGACAACCAAATGTCCTGAAATGACTGATCTTCGGCTTCTTTCCTTTGTATAGTTCATATGCAGTCTTCTTCAAGATAGGCTTGATCATCACTCTATTAATGATGTAGCTTGCTGTGTTCACTACTTCGGCCCAGAAATACCTTGGTAAATCATATTCTGACAGCATTGTTCTTGCCATATCCAACAGGGTTCTATTTTTCCTCTCAGCAACTCCATTCTGCTGTGGTGTCCTTGGTGCTGAGAAGTTATGCTCAATCCCTTAGTCATTACAGAATTTTGCAAATTTGTCATTCTGAAACTCTCCTCCATGATCTGACCGGATTCCAACAATGCAATACTTCTTGTCTTTCTGTACTTTCCTGCTGAAACTTACAAAACTATCGAATGTATCATCTTTGTGATCCAAGAAAGAAACCCATGTAAATCTGGAATAGTCATCTACAATCACAAATCCAAAATTCTTTCCTCCAAGACTGGTGGTCCTCATTGGCCCAAACAAATCCATGTGAAGGAGTTCTAAGGGTTTAGAGGTGGTTACCACAGTCGTTGACTTGAAGGAACTCTTAGTGTGCTTCCCTTTTGCACACGGTCTGCATACCATCCATTTTAGTGCTGACCTTTGGTAGACCTTCCACAAGACTTTCTTTCTGAGCTTGTTCATGCCATCCAAACTACAATGGCCCAATCTTCTATGCCATAGCTCAGTTGACTGTTCTTTGCTGGCTGTTAAACAAACGTCTTGATCTTTGAGTTCTTCAAGGTATAGTACATATAGATTCTTTTCTCTGTTAGCTTCAAAGATAACTGCTCCATCCTTCATAATGCTGCACTTGGATTCTTGAAATTGATTTGGTGTCTCTTGTCACATAGTTGGTTGATACTTATAAGGTTATGCTTCAGACCTTTGACACATAGAACATCTTCAATAATAGTTTTGTGTTGCTTCCAACAGATCCACTCCCAATAACAGTCCCTCCTTCCCATTGTCTCCATAGGTGACTGTTCATCTTCAGCTTCTAGATGAGAGAATAATATTTTATTCCTGACATATGCCTGAGCACCCACTATCCAAATACCATTTGGATGCTCGAAGGTTACCCTGAAATGAAAACATTAGTTTTAGGTACCCAAATTCTTTTGGGTCTTGTTGGTTAGTGTCATCAATTTTTCTTTTATTACCCATTTCTTGTTCTTAGTTGGACATGTTATTTTTGTGTGTTTAATTTATTACAGTGGCTGCAGCATGTTATTCTAGTACTTTTTCATATGAGGCGTATTTAATTTAGATTTATATGATGTCTCTTGTTCAGTTACAAATTTAGGGGTTGGATATATTTTCGGATAAATAATGGTTTCTTCATTGTCTGGAGGGGTGTATCCTATTCCTTGTTTATTTCCCTGATCGTCTAGCACCTTTTAATACTAAGAAATTTTACCATTAGTAAATTTCTCCAGCGTCTTTGACAGTTTGTCATTTTCTTCACTTAAGGCTTTGATTTCTATTCTTAGTTCATCTGATTTCTCCTGTTTTTCTAATCTGATTATTTGTTATTCTTATCTTTTAGATCCTCACACAATAGATCATTTCTTCTTTCAGTTCAGATACTTGTTTTTCTAATTGTTCATTTCTGATTTTAAATCTGAGTTTGTGTTTTCTAGACAGGTAATACTCTTCTTATTAGCTTTAGTTACTTAGATACATTTCTATATTTATCATACAGTTCATTAAATGCTTCTTCTAAATTGTCTGAATCAGAATCATTGCATGAATCAAAAGAGGAGTCAGAGGTTAGCTTTTCGTCTATATTGGCCATGAAAGCCAAGTTGGCTTCTTCTTCTCCCTCACTGCTCTGGGTGACTCTTTGTCAGAGTCACTGCTGTTCTCCCACGCAGCTGCCATTGCTTTCTTTTTTACTTCCTGAATTTTCTGAAGTTGTCCTCTTCTTGTATTCACCTTTCTTGAGCTTTGGACATTCTGCCTTGATATGTCCGGGCTTCTTACACTCATAACATATCGGCTCGGTCTTCTTCTGATCTTTTCCTTCTGATTTCTTGAACTCCTTGTGTTTCTTGAAGTGTCTTCTACCAGATTGGAACTTCTTCTTCTTGCTAAGATGCGTTGTAATCTCCTGGACAGCATTGCTTCTTCATCTTCACTATCCTTGCTGCTTTCATTGTTATCTGAGAGTCATCTGATGAGTCTTCTTCAGCTTTAAGGGCATTTGAGTGCTTCTTTCTGCTCGAGGACTCTCCAAACCTTTCCATGTTGATCTCATGGGCCATAAGGGACCCAATGAGCTTCTCAAAGACATCTTTTTCAGGTGTTAGCTTCCTCAAGGACTGTTACCTTTGGGGTCCATGAGGGTGGTAGGGATCTGAGAATCTTCCTAACCATATCTCCAATTTCATATGACTTCCAAGTCCAGCTAAGCGTTTGTAATGTCTGTAAATCTACTGAACATTTGAGTTATGGATTCACCTGGTTGCATCTGAAATCTTTCATACTGTGTTACAAGAATGTCAATCCTTGTCTCTTTCACTTTGTCTGTCCCTTCATACGTGATTCTGAGCTTTTCCCACATCTCCATTGCAGATTTGCAGGCTAAAACTCTGTTGAATTCCTTCTTACTGAGAGCACAACATAGAATGCTCTTAGCTTTACCGTTGAGGGAGATCTTCTTCCTATCATCGTCTGTCCAATTCTGCCTGAGTTCAGGATAACAAGATCTCCTTCTTCTATAATTGACCAAATCTGATAATCGAATCATTGCAGATAATACTCCATTCTGGTCTTCCAGTAAGTGTAGTGTAGCAACCTGAATTTTTACGAAAAATAAAAATTTAAATAAAGAATTTAAAACTAGCTAAATGGATATTTAATTAGAGCATTAAATAAAACCCATAGATGGAAAAGAGTAATGGGCTTTGCTTAATGGATTTCTAGTATTTATTGGGTCAAAAATATGAATTTACAAAGGGAGAATAATAGGAAAATACCTAAATTCGTAACTAAATTATTACCTAAATAGAAAAGGGGTATTTAATGCATTAAATAGGAAGTTAGAGTTGGAATTGGATTCCTAAACCTACCCCATATGGGTTATCACGAATTTGGATCTTTTTCAAGTCTAAATAGAGTTTGGAAAGCAAGGAAGGAAGGAGGAGTAAGGAAATTTCGTAATTAAAGGGGAATTAGAGTAATAGTAGGAATAGAAATACATACTTGCATAAATACACCTCTTAACTCTCTTGGGCAACCCTAGCTCGTTGCAAGAGTTGCTGGACGTGGAAGAAGAGGCTAAGGAGGAGAGGATTCGTGGAGAGAAGAAGAACTTGAAGCTTCTTCCCTTGTTCTTCAAGTTCTAGCCCTAGAAGACAATCGAGTCAAAGGTAGGCATTCTCACAAGCATAAACCATGAAACTTTTTCTGTAGGTTCTTCCTACCCTCTTGAACGAAACCCCCAAGTTTCATATTTTTCCATCTACCCTATCTTTTGTTCTTAATTTTTGAAGAACTGCAAACATGATAACCCCGAGGTGTCATGTTTAATTCAAATCTCTATGTATACTTGATCCCATGCTACGAAAGTTTTACTGTAGATACTTCATGTTGTTAGGGATCATTTGCCCCTAAAAAGCCTAAATTTCATTGAGCATGTTGCTCGAATTAAAGCAGTCTTGCTCTCTATGTCATGTTCTGTGTTACTCGTTGTTGTACATGCTCAAACCATGTTCAAACCATGCTCTCTCTCAGATTCCGATTTATTGGAAGTACCCTTACATGTCTAGTTTAATTTGCAACTAATTTCATGATTTTTCATCGTGTATATAATTAGTTATGGATTTCTGAACAACCCTCTATCAAAAATTGAAATCCCTGGTCCACAATCCAATGTCTGGTCTGACTCCTGTCAGAGTCAGGCGCAGACAACCAGAAGGTGACACCTCGATACGTCGCTTTCTGGGGCATGATTACGACAGCCTCCCTGTCACGACCAAGAAGGCGACAGGCGAGCCGTCACGTTCTCAGTACCCGATTTGCAGCCCTGTCGCGACCCATACAAGACCCTATCGCGTTCACCAGGCCGTCGCGACAGTACCTATGTCGTGATCTGCCTACCCTATCGCAATCATCATTGGGCTATGTCGCTTCACAAAGATTTTGGTGAAAAACCCATGAAAAATATTTTTGTCACTTTCTAAATAATCCTTACGCCTTCTTACGGTTATACCCCAGTAAAAACCCTACTTAAAAATGGTGCTATATTGAATGATTTAAAATACATGTTCACGACTTATTTCTAGCTATGAATTCTCTTGCACTTGCACATACTTAAACCATCCATTATGGCTGAAAATTGCAGAAAATATCATAATGTGCCTGTAATTTATTGAAATAAAGTACATTACGCCATATTTTAAGGACTTATATTCGTTTCTTGCATTGTTTATAATACCGATATCGACTCTCCACTGTCCTAGAATCCTCTAGAACGTCGAGCACCTGTTTTATATACACACTTTTCTTGGCTTGTGGTGAACTCTCCGTCGGATATTCCTTTCGCCGGACTAGTGAACTCTTGCACAAGGCCTCCGTAAGTCTCCTCTGATCATGGATTCCCACATGGTCGACGAGCCGGTTGTACCTAATACCTATGATACCCTTTAGGGATCTATATGATCCAAATGGCTATTAGAGATTCACTCTCGTCTTAAATCACGCCGAACCTCTGGACCTGTGCATAAAAAGGCCAGTGGTAGGGTCGTGAGTTCCACCTGACTGCCAACACCAAGTGCGCGTTTATGCAACTGTTACTATCGCCTGATTACTCGACGTATTACGTGCAATGTCCACTAGCTCTCATCTATACTCTACTCGCTCACCTATTCACGTTCACTCTACTAGTCATCTGTTCATCTAGTGCTCTTATCTATTTCTTGGTACTCTATACTGGCCATTGACTGATTGTCTAAAGATAAACAATATAACCAATGCCTGGCAATATATAAAGGGCCCGATCTGGTCCTGGATGTGCACCCGAAAGTGCTAGTGCCCATGGGAGTTAAATGATCAGAGTGTTGGCATTACACTCAAGTGCTATCTATCTCGACTATCTATATGACAATCAAAACACAAAAGTGCTATACTCTCTCGATGTCTAAAATGACAAACAAGTGCTATACTCATCGTGCTATTACTATACTTGTGCTAGTTGTGCTATGGCCATCCTGCTATTCGCGCTATATTCGATACTTGTGCTATTTTTTGGAAACTATACTCGGTCTCATGCTATGGTGCTATCTGGTTACCTGTTGTGCTATATTTTGACTCTCTTGTACCTGCTATCTTTAGATACTCTGCCATTAAATGCGTTAAGTATTTAAGCCTGCTTGAGTCTGAGATTTAAGTCCTACTGGGCGTTATCGCTCACCCTACGTTATTTGATGTTGTGTTCTCAGGTGAGACCGAGATGATGACACATACACTCACGAGGAAGGGAATGACCAAGAGTGAAGCCAGGAGTACCCTTGAGTCATTATGTTATCTTAGAGTTGTAGTTAGTTATTTCCTTCTGTTGCAATGTAATTGGGCCCTTTAGAATGGCTTGATATTAGTGGTTGTAACTAGACATTGGAAAATTATTAATGAGAAAGATTGCTTTAGTATATTCAGTGTGCAATGGTTTGATGTCTAGTATACGCTCTATACTCTTCTTGCAACTGCCTTCGCGCCCGATATTCCGCGTTGGGGCGTGACATGTAGTCTTCACCATCGAAGAGAGGAGGTCGGTTGACAGGACTGACCTTCGATGTTTCCTGGGCTGCCATGGATCTTTACTCTTCAGATCGTTGGATCTTCTTCTTTGTCGAAGAGACTCGTTCTGATACCACTTGTTGCCCAGTTAGGTAGCCCAGAGGGGGGGGTGAATGGGTCTTTAAAATTTATCAGCTAATACATGTTCACTAAAAATGTTCACAGAGAAATACACTTTGAAGATTGTTAGTGTTAGTAAAGAGAAACAACAAGCACACGAAGATAATCACACGACACAAGATGTATCCTGGTTCGGATCTCCTCTCCACAGGAGTCCTACGTCCAGTCCCTGAGCAACAACTCAGGATGTCACTAAACTAGGGTACAGTCCCCCTATGACACTACAACACCTTGCCCAGCTGGTCTTCTCTTCACAGCCCGAAGAGGAACAACACCCTGGATACCCTACCAGGTCTTCCTTCCAACAGAAGGGAACACACACAGAAACAAGTAAGCAGGAGATTAAGCCCCTAGATCAAGCTTGAAAAGCCAAGATTGAAGCAAGGGACTGAGAGCAATGAGATCTACAAACAATGGCTCACTCTCAGAACAAACAAGCTCTCTCGAAAATCTACAAACAATGCAGGAGCAAAGAGCTAATCTAATGGAATGAGGCTGGACCTTTCTTGAGAACTAGCAGAAGACTTGATGATCAGAGAGTTTTCTATAACATTCGTTCTCTGTCTTGTGTGTTCTTCTGGAGCTCCTTTCTTCAATATATAGCTTCAATTTGAAATCTAAACGTTAAAAGTATCCGTTGCCTCTAGCTTTTGGTGGATGTTAGACTGAGTGGCACTTGGAAGCTTCCAGTCAATAGTCCTTATCCATTTGTGCACGCAAAGAGATAGGATCTTCTGAAGTGTCCTTTGGCTTCTACAAGGCCAACGTTGTATGACGAATGTTGTCAGAGACCTGCATATATTAAATACTAAAACAGTAGATAGATAGGCTGTCTGTTGTTGTCAGTCAACGTTGGTGTTAGATTCATAAATAGTAATGCTATTCTGATGTTCTAAAAGATGCATAAAGAATAGACACGACAAGGACAATATCGTCTGCATGCATGCAGAGATACGTTCAGTCTTCATTAAATACACAGCTGACAGAAGAATATGTGCGAAGACTTTGAATTCAACCCGTTGAAAGGATAAGTCATATGTCAAGTTGATTGATATGAAATCGATGCATTTATGACTTATGAAATCGTATGCAACCAAACAGAAAATCGTTGTGAGATATGAAAGAATCGTTGTGATCATTGAGGAAATCATTATGAGTACTTAAGAAGTCGATGCGCAAAGTAGATCGTTATGAGAACCAAAGAAATCGATGTGATACTTAAGCAATCGATGCTCAAATCAAATCGTTACGGACGTCTGAAGAAATTGTTGCGATAAGTAAATCGTTACGATAACTAAAGGAATCGTTACGATGGCAATTGTTGCGATAACTAAAGGAATCGTACTATAGAAAATCGTTGCGACGTTTGAAGAAATCGTTGCGATAAGCAAATCGTTATGATGACTAAAGAAATCGTTACGAGAGCAAGTCGTTATGATGACTAAAGGATCGTTACGAAAGCAAGTCGTACGATGACTAAAGGAATCGTTATGATAGCAAGTCGTTACGATGACTAAAGGAATCGTTATGAGAGCAAGTCGTTACAATGACTAAAGGAATCGTTACGAAAGCAAGTCGTTACAATGACTAAAGGAATCGTTACGAGAGCAAGTCGTTATGATGACTAAGAATCATTACGAGAGCAAGTCGTTATGATGACTAAGGAATCGTTACGAAAGCAAGTCGTTACGATGACTAAAGGAATCGTACGAAAGCAAGTCGTTACGATGACTAAAGGAATCGTTACGATAGCAAGTCGTTACGATGACTAAAGGAATCGTTACGAGAGCAAGTCGTTATGATGACTAAAGGAATCGTTACGATAACAAGTCGTTACGATGACTAAAGAAATCGTTACGAGAGCAAGTCATTATGATGACTAAAGGAATCGTTACGAAAGCAACTCATTACGATGACTAAAGGAATCGTTACGAGAGATAGTCGTTATAAGAATGATTTCTTTTGAATTCAAACGATGTTGATTCTATGAAGAAATCGATAAGGCACTTATGAAACCGTTATGAGGAAATCGTTACAGTTCTACTGTAGTCGTCATAATTTGTAAAAGAAACGATGTGTACTTAGAGAAATATCAATTGATCTTAATGTTGCTTCAGTAAGAATAATACTTACCAATTTGGCTTGATTTTCCTTGTATTCCGGTGCTCAAGACTTATAGAAAAAGGTTAGTGACCTTAACCAAGGGTTTGATAATATCAACATAACATGGTTTGTTAACAAAAAAATAGAAATGAGATTAAAGTAAATTACATGGGGATAGACTGTTCATCAATTAGGGCCAGTGATTGAAGATATTGGCAGTGGGCCATCAGGGCCAGTGCAGTCAGAAGCAGAGTAAGTCAGGATTCAAGAGCCTGTAGTAGAAGCTGTTGTGCCCTTAGAAGCTCATGTTCTTCTCCCTTATGACTCTAGCCCTCCTTCTCCTCCTTCCTCTTCCATGCCCCTCCAGCACCTGAAACCTTCAAACACCCATTCCTAAACACATCTCTTCACTACCCATTTCTTGCTACCTCTTCTTCTTCACCTATTTCTTCTTCTATATTCCTCCTCCTCCCATCCTGAGAAACCTCCAGCATCATCTTCTTTAGCTGGACCCTACTCCTCTGGTCCATCAACTGCTGGACCATCTGCACCACCTCCTTCATACTTTCTTCTCTTCTCTTCATCACCTACTCCTCCTCTTTCATCACTCTCATTCTTGAGAGTGCTCGGTTCAAGGCCATGTTATTCAGGACATCAAGATGAGTTTGAAGAAGCAATTCTTCGCTCAGTCCTAGTCGCTAGCCACTCATGTTCATAGGCAGACTCTTCTAGTCTGCTCTAAGAAGAGGAAAGTCTCAAGGACCTTGCTATCTTTCTGAACCAAAATTTCCACCCCTTTGGTTCTATCTTTCTGTTGAAAACAGAAGGAGATCCCTGTTGTGAATTCCTCAAAAATATACTTTTGCCACCATTTATGGCCTCCTCACCTCAACTCACAGATCACCTCAAATTGTTTCCCTCTCTCTCCCATTGCCAATCTGATCAGTCAAAATATTTTCTCAAGCTGAGTCTAAGACTGAAGATCAGTGGGCTCGGGGCTATCAGTCACACTACAGAAAATTCATGCTTGCCAAGTTTGATAGGTTCCCCCAGAGACCACCCTCTCACACTGGTGAGTGGTTTGTTATTCATCATAAAAATTCCTAGGGACCTTCATCCAAAAGGAAATCAAGCTCATCCGCCACTTTCAGATGTTCAATGACTATATATTCTCACAATCTACCAGAGTAGTTCAATTTGGGCAATTCCGGGGAGCCATTGCTCAGTTCAAGATAGAAAATCCAGTAAACACTCAATCCAGGTGGACTTGCCACCCTGAAAATGCCAGATGTTGTGTTTCTTCCAAAGCTTCACTCCCTGGTCATGGACTTTGAAGTGGGTCCCATAATTTTTGAAAGATTTGCTAGAGTAATGGGCAGAATCTCAGTCCAAAAAGGCATCTTCTTGCCTCCATCGATTTTTGTCCGGGAGTAACACAGCGGCTACATCAAATATGATGGTTTGCTCCTCTCTTGTCTGAGTGTGAAGGCTTCACCTTCTGAAGGGGAGAAACACTATCACAACTCTGCTCAACAGTTGGTCAATACCAACTCTTCTTTGGTCAGGGCAGGAAAGCCATCTCTGTCTGCTGAAGAATTATTGGACCTCAACTCTATTCATCTTGTTCAAGAACTTTTGCCACTTGGGTTGAGAGGTACAAGGTTTATGTACACATGAAAAAGGATCTAAAGTAGCAGAATATTTCTATCCTATCTCCATCGACCAGTTCCTGCAACATGCCAGCTTTGGATCCATCAGCTCATACAAGATGTCTCTTGGAAAGGATGAGTATGCAAATTTCCTAGAAGCTCAGAGACTACTCCACATCCAGAGGACGTCTCGTTATGGGACCTTCATACACTATAGCTTGGGGTGCATTCCAAATCTATTTGAAGAACAGGAACGTAAGGCTTGGTCGATCATCACTCGCCATACCTCTCTCTTGTCACTTGTCTTCTACATCACTGTACCCCTCAGTAATCAAATATAGTGGTTCTGCTGGCTCCCATTTATCTTTCTTCTCTTCTTTTCTTGCGTTCTTACTTTCTTTTTGCTTAATGACAAAAAGGGGGAGAAAATACATTATTCTGAAATACATCTTTAGATTTATAAAATTTATTTAATCTCTTCCAGTAAATTTATTTAAAGTTATTCAGCATTTTATAAGTTAATGTTATTTTTCATCACCAAAAAGGGGGAGATTGATGATCAGTCCATCCCATAAAATTTTATTTATTATATGTATTTTGTGGTGATTAACAAAATCTAACAATATTTTCTAACAAGTTTTTCTGAAGTTTATCCACGTGAAATAATTCAAGCAAATCTGTAAGTTATTCTCACACATTGTCATTTAAAGTCATAGCATGCATTTCTTATAAGTACACATAGATTTCCTTTATAGTATAACGATTTGATAAGTAAAACAACGATTTCCATCGCTACAACGATTTGATAAGTAAACAACGATTTCCATTGCTACAACAATTTCATAGTAAAACAAAGATTTCCTCGCTACCACGATTTGATAAGTAAAACAACGATTTCCATCCCTACAACGATTTGCTAAGTTAAACAATGATTTGATCATTGTAACGATTCGATAAGTGAAATAACGATTGATCGATGTAATGATTCGATAAGAGAAAAACGATTCAATAAGTTAAACAACGATTTAATCACTATAATGATTCGATAACTGAAACAACGATTTGATCGCTATAATGATTTCATAAGTGAAACAACAATTTGATCGTTGTAAGATTCGGTAAGTTAAACAACAATTTGATCGCTGTAATGATTCGATAAGTTAAAAAAACGATTCGATCGCTGTAACGATTCGGTAAGTTAAACAACGATTTGATTGCTATAACGATTTGCTATCACTTCAACATCGATTTGATCGAAACAACGATTTGATAGCAAACAACGATTTGCTCTTACTTGAACAATGATTTGCCTTAGTCAAAGAACGATTTGCTCAAACAATGATTACTTCTCTTAAATAACGATTTGCTTGGACAACGATTTCATTATTCACATCAACATAAAATTTCATTTATATATGGATTTAATATGAAATTAATTTCACGTATACAACAACACTCTTCACAACGATTATGGTTTGAATGAATTATCATGCATTCATTATTATCTTCTCAGATAAAGCTGATAATAACCATTCTATTCAAACATATTTCAAAACTCTGTGGAGTTCAAGTCTTCTGCGCATACTAAGATCTTGATCACCCACACGAAATCCTCTGCTTACTTGATGTATCGCATAGAATCTGATTTATGTGATGTCAGGATAGCCTTCTAGTTTAAGCATATCATTATACTGCACGCTACAGGGTTGACTGACAACGTACATAAAAAAGGAGTTGTCTAGATATCCGTGGTTAATGCATGTAGGGCTTTTGTAGTAAAGCACGTCAAAGATGGATCTGTCAACCTGTCGAAAGGATAAAAGATTCAGAAAATCTTTCCTGAGGATGCAAGGACCAATCCATGCGCTTATAGCTGCAGGCTCACCTCCACATGCCTACGACCAGTCTCTCTAACGAGCATGAAGCTGTGAGACAATGGGCATCTGAATGGCTACTTCAACATTCAAAATAATTTGCAGAAGATAAAAAGAAGACTGATGACTCCATGAAAAAAGACACACACAAGTGATATACACTGAGGAACATACATAGAATCCATCAAGCACTTACGAGCATCAGCAAGAAGAGCTCATTCCTTCCAGCGAAACAACCTTTAGCTCTTAGCTCTCTATTTTTCATTTGCTTAGTCTTTGGAGAGCTAGTGTAGTTCTGAGATATTTCTTGTTGCAAATCTTTGTCTCTCAGATTCAGCCTCAGATCAAGCAACTCTTATAAGCTTGGTCTAGGGGCCATTTACATTTTACTCACATTCTTATGTGGGTTCCTCTTCTGTTGTGAAGAGAAGACCTGTAGGAAACAGGTGGTTGTTATTCCCTTCATTGAAGAAGGAAGACCTGTTGCATTAGGTGTTGGTTTGTACCTCTTCAGGGTTAGAAGAGAAGGTCAGTTGCTCCTGGATGTGTAAGTGTCCTTAAGGGGGACAGTACCCTTGGTTAGTGAAATCCAAGTTGTTGCTGGGGACTGGACGTAGGACTCCTTGGATAGGAGGTCCGAACCAGGATAAAAGTCTTCTGTGTTGTGTATTTGCTTGTGTGTCTTCACTTCAACTAACACTAACTATCAATCTTAGTGTTTTTTTTTGTTAAGTGTTTTTATTGACAGGTTTAATTAAAAAGAGCGTTTTAGAAAATCCATCACCCCCTGTCTAGGCTTGCTATCTGGGCAACATACCATAGTCCCAAGTCATGAGTTCCTAGACGATATCTGAAGAATCTTTTCACAGTACTCATGAGGGATTTTTAGAACTAGATTGAAATCTAGCACACATGTACACTACAAATTAAATAGCAGGTCTAGATGTAGTAAGTTATAACAAAGATCTAATCATACCTCTATAGATTTTTGCATCTACCATTTTACCTTCTGCATTAAGACTCATGTGGTGCTCATTGGAGTTGCCATTGCCTTCGAATTCTCCGTGTGCATTTCTTTAGCAGCTCCATCGTGTACTTTGATGATTGATGAAAATTCCATCTGAAGTTTGATTGGCCTGTAACCAAGGAAGACTTCATTTCTCCCATTAAGCTCATCTCAAATCATTGGTCATGAGTTCTGCAATTCTTTACACATAGAGGTTTTTGTTGATCCAAATATAATTCATCAACATAGATTTTGAAAATTAGGATATCATCATTTTGTGTGCTAGTGAAGAGAGTTTGGTCAACATTACATCTTGTGTATTCTTTACCTGTGAGGAAGGAACTCAAAAGTCATACCATGCTCTGGGAGCCTGCTTAAGTCATAGAGTGCTTGTCAAGCTTGAACACATGATTAGGAAATTCTGAACATTCAAAGCCAGGTGGTTGTTCTACAAAAACTTCTTCTTTTATTAAACCATTCAAAAATGCACTTTTTACATCCATTTGTTGAAGCTTTAGTTGTGTGCACATGCAAAAGAGAGCAAAATCCTTCTTTCTTCTAACTAGCTATAGGAGCAAAAGATTCTTCAAAGTCAATTCCAAATTCTTGGTTTAACTTTTGCAACTAGCCTAACCTTGTTCTTATTATTTGTCTTCTTCGCTAGTTTTATTCCTAAAGACCCATTTAGTTACAATAACACTTTGTGAAGAGGGTCTTGGAACCAATGCCACACTTTGTTTCTTTCAAATTGATTTAATTCCTCTTGCATGGCATTTATCTAGAAATTGTCAGTTAATGCATCTTCAATATTTTGGTTCCATTTGCGAGACAAGGGCCATTTGATCAAATTCATCAATAAGCTTAAAGTGAGATCTGGTTCCAGGTGGATCAAGTATATACCAATTATGTTATCTTGATGATGGTCTCTGAGCATTCTGATAGTCAGTAGATCTTACCTTCATTGATAGTTGAAGTTCCTTACTCATCTTTCTCACCTGGATTCTCATTTGCACTTGATCCCTCTCCTTGTTGATTGTTTTGTTCTTTCTTTTCCAAGAATTCCCCATCGTCTTCTTCCTGCAAATATTATCATTGAATTCATTAAAAGTTATGTCAGGATATTCTTCAACAGTTTGATTTTTGACATTGAAGGCCCTATAGGCTCTAGAGTGATTTGAATATCCAAGAAAATATCCAACTCACTTTTGGGTTCAAATTTATCTAAACCCCTTTTGCCATTGTTTAAAATGAAACATTTTGTTCCAAACACTCTAAAGTGGGCAATGGCAAGGTTTCTTACCTTTCAAAAGTTCATATGAGTCATTTTGCTTAGAGGCCTTACCATTGCACGGTTTATGATGTAGCATGTGGTATGACCACTTTGTTGAACCACTCTCTATTTATTCTTGTATTTTGGTGATAATAAAATTATGATGTAACTTAAATTGAATATTTTGTTTCATCTGTGTCGCATCAATCTCATAGCAAAATGCTGAGTCACATTGATGCAATATGGCGCACTAAAATGATAAAGTCGATGTCTAATCATATACATCGATTTTTGTTTAAAGTGCCAAAGTAACAAACGCTACAACGATTTGCTAAGAGAATCGATGCCATAACGATTTCATAAAAATGTTCGCAACGATTTCTTCTGTAAGCGCAACGACTTGCTAAGAAATCGATGCCATAACGATTTCATAAGTGTTCGCAACGATTTTTCTGTAAGCGCAACGATTGCTAAGAAATCGATGCCATAACGATTTCATAAGTGATCACATCGATTTCTTACTGATCACAACGATTCTTCAGAAGATCATAACGATTGCTTGCATAATGGTTTCATAAATAGTCACATCGATTTCTTATAAATGAGCAACGACTCTTCACATAACGATTTCATATGTCATGCTCATAATGATTTCTTCATGGATTCTGATCAAACTCAGATTGCCTTTATATTTCAAATATGCTTAGTGCTTAATGAAAAGTCAAATATCTTCTGACAAAAAGCTGTATGCATAATCTTGTCAGAAAAAAGATATGACCTACTAATTTTAGTATGATTAGCAGAAGCACAGTACTATACATCGTTTATCATAAACATTTTTATGCTAACACTTTCTTCTGTGTACAGACCTCGAAGACCGTCAGAGTCTGATTAAGACAAATGAAGAGGAGATGAGCAACGGCTAGAAATCCAACGGATCTCTTCAACGGATCCATTCAAATTGCTCATATAAAAGAAGAAGCTTAGCTGAAGAAAAGCAAGGCCCTTTCCTGAATATCTTTGAAGGAGTGTACAACTGTGAGATGAACCTCAACAACACATACACTCAAAGAAAGAGAGAAAGAGCCTGAGCCCAGAAGAAGCACTCAAGCTTTGAAGAATCTCAAGCGTTCAAGCATTCAAGCACTATTGCTTTCTTTTCTCTCTTCTGTTTCTCTCCGAGCTCATTGTATATCTGAGGAGAGTCTGGGACTGTGAGCTTTACACAAGTGTTTATCTTGTAAAGCTTCTCAGTCTAATCTTTCTAAGAAAGATCCTTGTCCAGTTGTAGGACTGTATACAGTAGATAACCCAGCTAGGGGTTTGTGTCTAGCTGAACCAAACTGGGGTTTGTACCAGTTGTTAACCTAGCTAGGGGTTAGTGTCTAGCAGAACCGCACTGGGGTTTGTACCAGGAGTTGGCTTCTTTACCTGTAGAGAAGTGGCTGTCTTCTTGCCTGGGAAAGAGAAGAAGACCAGCTGGGGTGCTGGGTGTTGTAGTGTCCTTAAGGGGGACTGTACCCTTGGTTAGTGAAATCTCAAGAGGTTGCTTGGGGACTGGACGTAGGACTTCCATGTGGGAAGGGCCGAACCAGGATAAATTCCTTGTATCCATTGTGTGATTGTTTATTTACTTCCGCACTACTACTCTTTATCACACTAATCTAACCAACCTTCAAGTGTTAATTTCTGTGTTTAAGTTTCTATTTCAGATTTCGGAAAAACCTATTCACCCCCCCCTCTAGGTTAGCTTGCTGCCGTACCAAAAGGGCCAACAAGTGGTATCAGAGCAGGAGTGACTGCAGATTCTTCATTCAAATCACATCTGAAGAAAGAGTAGTCACAAATTGAATTAGTCTTTATTACTAACAATTATTTGCAAGTTTCATTCAGGTGGAGTCTCTCATTCAGGGGGAGCACAAATTAAGGGGGAGTCATTCCTATCAACTATCCTTGTTGAACCCCTCAATGGTAAGAAATTCTCTTAAAGGGGGAGAGAAATCCCTGGTAAGATCCTTCCTTTTTGGTTAGTGACAAAAAGGGGGAGAGTTTGTATGAATTTTCTGAATCCTCTATGCTTTATATATATTCTTGTCAGAAAATTCTCATAAATTTTGTCATCACCAAAAAGGGGGAGATTGTTGAACCACTCTCTATTTGTTCTTGTATTTTGGTGATAATAAAATTTATGATGTAACTTAAATTGAATATTTTGTTTCATCTGTGTCGCATCAATCTCATAGCAAAATGCGGAGTCTCTCATTGATGCAATATGGCGCACTAAAATGATAAAGTCGATGTCTAACTCATATACATCAATTTCTGTTTAAAGTGCCAAAGTAACAAGCGCTACAACGATTTGCTAAGAAATCGATGCCTAACGATTTCATAAAAATGTTCGCAACGATTTCTTCTGTAAGCGCAACGACTTGCTAAGAAATCGATGCCATAACGATTTCATAAGTGTTCGCAACGATTTCTTCTGTAAGCGCAACGATTTTCTAAGAAATCGATGCCATAATGATTTCATAAGTGATCACATCGATTTCTTTACTGATCACAACGATTTCTTCAGAAGATCATAACGATTTGCTTGTATAACGATTTCATAAATAATCACATCGATTTCTTTATAAATGAGCAACGACTCTTCACATAACGATTTCATAAGTCATGCTCATAACGATTTCTTCATGGATTCTGATCAAACTCAGATTGCCTTTATATTTCAAATATGCTTGGCGCTTAAATGAAAAGTCAAATATCTTCTGACAAAAAGCTGTATGCATAATCTTGTCAGAAAAAAGATATGCCTACTAATTTTAGTATGATTAGCAGAAGCACAGTACTATACATCGTTTATCATAAAACATTTTTTTTATGCTAACACTTTCTTCTATGTGTACAGACCTCGAAGACCGTCAGAGTCTGATTAAGACAAATGAAGAGGAGATGAGCAACGGCTAGAAATCCAACGGATCTCTTCAACGGATCCATTCAAATTGCTCATATAAAAGAAGAAGCTTAGCTAAAGAAAAGCAAGGCCCTTTTCCTGAATATCTTTGAAGGAGTGTACAACTGTGAGAAGAACCTCAACGACACATACACTCAAAGAAAGGAGAAAGAGCCTGAGCCCAAAAGAAGCACTCAAGTTTGAAGCATCTCAAGCATTCAAGCATTCAAGCACTATTGCTTTCTTTTCTCTCTTCTATTTCTCTCCGAGCTCATTGTATATCTGGGGAGAGTCTGGGACTGTGAGCTTTACACACAAGTGTTTATCTTGTAAACTTCTCAGTCTGATCTTTCTAAGAAAGATCCTTGTCCAGCTGTAGGACTGTATACAGTAGATAACCCAGCTAGGGGTTTGTGTCTAGCTGAACCAAACTGGGGTTTGTACCAGTTGTTAACCTAGCTAGGGTTAGTGTCTAACAGAACCGCACTGGGGTTTGTACCAGGAGGTTGGCTTCTTTACCTGTAAGAGAAGTGGGCTGCCTTCTTGCCCGGGAAAGAGAAAAGACCAGCTGGGGTGCTGGGTGGTTGTAGTGTCCTTAGGGGGACTGTACCCTTGGTTAGTGAAATCTCAAGAGGTTGCTTGGGGACTGGACGTAGACTTCCATGTGGGAAGGGCCGAACCAGGATAAATTCCTTGTGTCCATTGTGTGATTGTTTATTTGCTTCCGCACTACTACTCTTTATCACACTAATCTAACCAACCTTCAAGTGTTAATTTCTGTGTTTAAGTTTCTATTTCAGATTTCGGAAAAACTATTCACCCCCCCTCTAGGTTAGCTTGCTGCCGTACCAAAAGGGCAACACACTTCTGCTCAAAATTTTCTGGGCAAGCCACTTTCCATCAGCATGGTTCTTGCCATTTCTACCAAGGTTCGGTTTCTTCTTTCCACCACTCCATTTTGTTTTGGAGTTCTGGGTGATGAGAATTTATGAGTAACTCCTTCCCTACAAAGATTATCAAAGTCAGTGTTCTCAAACTCACCACCATGGTCAGACATTATGGATATAATCTTTGTTGTGCATTTATTTCTTACAAATGCTTGATCATTGTTTTTGCTCATGATAAAATCTTTTAATTATCTCCTAAACAAATGTATTTAATTATATCACACTTTATTTTGTAAAAAAAGTCATGTGTTAAAGTAAAGGCATACATGTATTATACTATATAATCTTTGTAGTCTATTGGTGTCGACACACTAAGATTAAGTGTCAACACACTGTCAACCTTCATTAAGAAAATTTCCTAAGTACACAATGTATACATACATATCATACTGACTCCAACTCCTAGGAAGTCGAAGTGTACCACTACGACTTCTGAGAAATCTAAGTGGGCTATCGATTGTTGAACAACTGGCGTTTCTCCGACTCTCAAAAAGTCGAAGTCAACTGGCCCTACTCCGACTCTCGAACAGTCGAAGTTAGATACCAATTGTTGAATAAACCAAAGACTAACTCCGACTCTTTATAAGTCGAAGTCTGATATTGATTACTTCTATCTATTTCTGATATACATATATCGATTGATGTTGATTCTACTCCAACTTTCTACAGTCGAAGTTAATATCGATTATCTCTTCCATATCAATTATTTATATCGATTATCTCTTTCATATCGATTGTCCGTATCGATTGTTTCTCACTCCGACTTCTAGACAATCAAAGTCTATCCATAGTTAAAGTATGATACCTACTCCGACTTTGATACAGTCGAAGTCTTTCTTACAGTTTACTGGAGAAGTACTTCGACTCTTTGAAAGTCAAAGTATGATATTTGTTGTATTATTGGAATAGTACTCCAACTCTTTGAAAGTCGAAGTATATTATCAATTTCCTTGATCATCTATACTTATATGTTTTTAAGTATCTATTATTTTTTTTGCAGAAATGTTAATATATTTCAATGCGATTAATGTTTTAATTCATATGAATTATTCAATGAACTACAAAATGAACACATGATGTCTCTGTGACATTCTCTTTGCTTTGTACGATATTTTATCCAATGTGCATTGTACTTCTCTATTCTTTCATTAATGTTTCATGTCATTTCTGAAGATCAGTTTTATAGTCTATCCTTTTCAGAATGCTACGTGTCTTCCAAAGACATGTGCTAGCATACTTCAGAATATCTAGTTTCCAGATTTTAAGGAAAAGTTCCTTGAGGTTGTACTGCACGCCAAGCAGGTGTCCATTCCTCTTGAATGCTCACCTAACCCTGTACTCTCAAAGGACAGACTATCTGTCTGTCAAGAATTGATAGATATTTGTTAGAAACTATTTGTCCCTTACCTTCTATATTATTTTATTCTCTCTCAAGACTAACCCCGAGAAAAGGAAAAAACATGGTATTGTGCTTGCAGAAATTCAGGAAAAGATCTGAAGAAGAGCCATGCAACTATCTCTATAGCCTGAAGCCGTTGATACTCAAAAGACGGAAGACTAGCTCTCTGATGATCTGATCTGAGTAGTCTCCAAGTCTCAAGACCCAACGTTCAAATTCAAACTGCTATTTTGAAATGGGAAACTGAAGAATGAAGTATATATATATATATATATAATATATTATATATATATATAATATATATATATATATATATGAAGCTAAAGTTTGAAAGTTAGATATACAGAGAAAGTGAGACATATGAGAGCACACAACTACACAATGAAAGAAGTCTCCACACACAGAAAAGAGAAGAGCTCACAAGATCTGAAGAGAGCCTGCTGATTCAACCTTCTACTTCCAAGATCTCTTGCATTCAGTAGTCTTTCTTTTGGGTGGCATTCTGCATACTGATTTTCTTGTCAGTCCACCCTCTTAGAGTCAGAAAGAGTTAGAGCTTTCAATTCCACTTGTAATCTCTTTCTGATCTTTTTGTTTGCTCATTTTTCTGAGCAGACACATTGTGTTCATTTCTGTGTAAGAAACCAGCAGGGGGTTTGTTCCCTATAGTGTCCCTCTGTGAAGGGAAAACATGGAGTTGTAGGTGATTGTAATACCCCTCTGTAAAGGGAAGACTTTCTTGCGAGCAAGTGCGTCACGTCCCGAGAATTACACAGCGGAATATTATTTGAGATAAATAAAGTCGATATTCCGAGACGTGAGCAGTCGGCAAAATAAGCCTCTAACTAGCAAGCACTAGATGTGTTCACAACACAAACATAATTGGGCCCAAATGAACATCACTAACTTGGTATTCAAATCTCAAACTTTGTCTTATTTCAAATGGAACTAGTACAACTCTTTCATTGTTGAATAAAAAAAAGTACATATAACCTCACTACCTACTACAAGTTCTAACACTCAAAGTAATCTAAGGATAGAAGCTAGGTCGGAACACTCTTTACTCGAATGCATTCCCATCCTCAACTTGGTCTTCATTTTGAATTTCATAGTCACCTAAAATGTTAATGTTGGGAGGACAGCACTCAGACTAGCGACAACTCTCTCTCACACTACCACACAGATACCAGAGAGAGATAGGAGGAGGTGGTAGAAGAAGACAGGAACACCAGGATTTTACGTGGTTCGGAGGCAAGAAGCCTTCACTCCCCGGCCACAGTAGCTTTCAATACTTCTTCTGCAAGAAATACACACACCTCCAAGAGGACAAAACCTCCCTTTATATACTAGGAGGAAAAGGCGCCACAATCAAGACACACAAGGGCAAAAGGGTCCTGTCTCTGAATCGCCTCAGAACTGCAAAGTCCTGTCTTGGTAAGAGGGAGTCGAATCCTTCATGTTGACATTCGACTACATGAGTCGAATCATTCACATCTGACATTCGACTGCATGAGTCGAATCCTTCAATCGACTGCTTCATTTCTGACTTCGGCTGTGGCATTCGAATGCTGAGTCCGCCTGCAACACTTAGTCAAAATTTAGCTTAAAAGTATCGAACCGCAACCTGGCCCCTTATGGAGATCTGCTTCAGAGTTCGGGCTCCACATTCTAACAGTTAAAAGTAGGGAATGAGCAACTAGCCCATTAGGATTTATATCTCAATGTGTGGGTAATGATATAAGTGATTAACAATTTAGAATTAGGTAAGCACGATTTTAGATATGTATGACAAAATTCTAATTAAACACGATACATGTACAAGATAGATTGAGCAATACGATAGAACATGATCTAGAACAAAATATCAAGATAGAACTAGCACTAGATCACTATGAACATTCACATGGGATAGCACTCACTTTAAGATCACGAGATGTCAATAGATTGCAAGAACTCACGATATCACTTAGTTGCAATAATTGCAGGATGGCCATATCACACAGGCAAGCACGCACGAGCAAAAACTTTTAACACTATTCACTTAATCAGGCACGTAGACACTAATATGCACCAAGGAAAGATCCACCTTGAAATGCACACTAGGACACGTGTATGTGGTTATTGTATCTAGCAACCCTTGTGTCGTTGATTGAGTGGTGAGAGGTGTAATCACAGGGATTGGCTTCCCCTCGACACGGACATGAATATCAAATATGATAGCATGGGAAAAAGGATGTGATCGCCACCTAGATAAGTTGCCTAATGATATGGAAATACAATGGCTAACTTAAACTAGGAAAAAGGAAGAGAACAGGAAACTGACCTGGTGTCGCGGTCGTCATGGCCGCCGCGTCTTTAGTATCGCGTCAGTGGAAATCGACGCGTCTATGTCGCGTCACCCCAGGCCGTCGCGTTCTCTGAATGCAGGAGAATTGATGTTGTGACCTTCTTCTAGTCCTCCAGCCGGCCAGAGCACCAGAGCTTCTCGTAGACTTTGCTTGCTTGCCTGTCAATCAAAAGAAAAAAAAAACACAAAGAAAAGACCTATTAGAACATGTAAAGTGTAGTATCTATTCTAAAAGACGAAATGAGATGGGAGATCATGGTGGGAACGCACCTGGGGTGGTTTTAAACCCCTATGGGTGTGGGAAAACGTGGGTGGATGGTGGATATGCTCTATTTAAAAAGGACATAAAAATGCATGTAGAAATAGAAAAGAGAAAGGGGAAAGGGAATGAGCCCCATTAGGGCGACTTCCTGGCGTGGATGCAGCTCCGATGATGTGCAAAGAGGTCCAGGAGATTGCTAGAGTCGCCCTCTTCACGTTCCTTGCTCCATTGATGGTGAAATGAGTGAGTTGTGAGGAGTGGAATGTGAAGGGAATGAAGGGAATGAGTGGCTGCGTGGCTAAGTCTAGTTCAGAGGAATTTTGGCAGCCCTCGGGGTAATCATGAGGCTCTTCTCGTCCATGAGGAGGGGCCTTCCTTATATAGAGCTTGGAGTGAGAAAATTAGGTATTATCTCCTTAAAAAGGTTTGGAAATTAAAAATGGGGGATAAAGCTCTATCAAAATCGGGTGTAGAGTCCTTAGGGGAGCTTAGGAGAGTCCCTAGGGCCAAGGATCCGTCCAAGGGGTCGGGATAACCCTCTTAGACCAAGTCAAAGTGCATGGGAGGATAAATAGGGTGTGGTTACGGAGGCCAGAGATCTCGGACATTGTCGCGTCAGATCGTAGGGTCGCGACTAGAGACGCGACGGTGCGGGGGGACGCGACAGCATTGCCCACGTGCATGGATAATGCATGGGCTGTCGCGGCGGCCCAACCCGTCGCGACTATAGTCGCGGCGCCACGATGCGTCGCGACAAGGAACCCGAATTATCTTGGATTATTCTCTCTAACCACATGATAAAATAGGAGTTATATTCCTCTAGGGACTCTCAAATGATTGATTTCGGGATTTCAAGGTATTTTTAATAGATTAATGGGCTCAAATCAAGACAAATGATGGGCTCAAGGTGAGTGACCAATTAGGGGCCCACTAAGGTAGCAAGAAATGTGGTTCAACCCATTAGTCATAATCGGGTGTCTACAGATTGCCCCTCCTTGGCTTCTACTTTGCAGGGGAGCGAAGCGGAAGTGGCGTGGAGATGTCATGAAGTGACGGTGGAACGGAGATGACGCGGAGCGGACTGAAAAGCGGAGGCCAAGGTAAAGAGACACCCGATCTTAACTAACAGGCAATTGGAATCTTTGTGAAAGCCCCGAGTCGGTTGTTCAAGTAGAATGCGAAGAAGAGCACAAGTCTGGACGAGAGGAGAAAAGAAGAGGACGATCAACCCCTCGATTGAGAGGTACCCTAGCCGATTGGCCTACAGGTTTCGTTTTGGAAGGACATGTGCGTGCCAGGCAGGTAACTCATGACTCTGTCCTGGGAGCGGTTCGCGACCAAAACGGATCAAAAGAAAAAAATGAATATTTGGATGGAGAATCCAGACAGGAAAATTCTTGTCAATCTGACGGGAACAACTTGCTCGGAGGCAAACCTTCCGATTCGGAGTGGAATTGGATTTCTTGTTTGGAACATGAAGGATGATTGGGCACTCAACACGAGCTCATCAATGGTCAAGAATGAGTCAGGAAAGTTCAAAGTCCTACATGATGCATGCTGGGCTAAAGTAAAAGAAATTGTCAAAACGAATGCAAAAAATGAGAAAATATAAAATATATCAAGGATAATATTGTTAAGTCAAGTAAGAACGGGTCAAGAGACTACCCACAACCGCGGTGTAGGCCTGAATCTATCGTCCCCGTGCTTAACTAACTCAACGGCCTATCCAATGATTAACATGTGTACCTAGATTATCACTGTTTTTGGTAAAGGGGAACTCAAATCGCAGAACACATTGAGAACCAGCTGGTCCTTGAAACGATATAATAGGTAGAATACCATATAGTAATGCGAGGAATAGGGACAGAAATACGATACCTGTCTTACCTGTGACGAAATCTTTCTTGATTTCTGATTTTTGATTTTTTTTTTTTTTTTTTAGAAATAAACACAATGGAATATGAAACACAATCAATTATAAGCACAACTCAAGGATGAAAACAGCCCCTCGGGTGGAGAGGCGACAGCCGAAACGACCGCGACCATGTCGCGTCGCAGCGCCCTGTCGCGACATGGTCGCGTCAGATCGCGGCGTCGCGACTGGACAGAGCTCGGAAAGACCAGGGAACCGGAGTTCACCCTTATCCTAAGACACCTAGACTAACACTAGGACTCCTAAACCTCTTCTAATCTTATCCTAACATCTAGTCTCGGGATTAGAGTGGGTTTCTAACCCTTAAGACTTTATAAATAGAGGGTTGAGGGTGCTAATCCCGCAGCTAACCCCTGGCATCCTCTGCTCTTCAAGTTCAAACTCTCTTTTCCTCTCTTGCAACCATGAAGAGGAATTATTCGGCTTTTGCAGAAGATATCCCTGCTTACTCCGGCCCAAAAGCTGCTAGGGAGACATATGCCGATCTGAAGCAACTCTCCGCTATCCCGGGGCACATCTACACGCGCCCGGAGCTCCAAGTAAGTGCCCTTTTCTTCCTGAGATTCTGAACTTTCTGCACTGCTCTGCTTTTTTTTTGCTCTTTTTTTGCTCTTTCTTCTCTCCTTTTTCTTCGTTCTTCATGCTTCTTCTTCTATCTCAGATCCTCCCCGGCCAACGGCGATTCTCAAAGATGCCATGGCTGGTACCCATGCTTGAGTTACTGCCGCCCACGTCTATTGGTCACTTGAAGGAGTGGGGGCTGTCCACCGTCTTCGTACTGGCCAAAAACTACAACAAGTTGGTGCATGTGTGGGAGAGTGTCACAGCCATGGTGGAGCTATGGCATCCACAGACCAACTCGTTCATCTTTCCAGAGTTCGAGGCGACGATCCTTTTGGAAGAGTTGGAGATCATGCTTGGCCTCCCACGCTATCAAAGGGGCGAAGAGTTTGCAATCTCCTATACCGTGGACCAGATCAACTCATGGAGCATCCTGGCATACATTACCACAAAGAAGAACGATCTCTACTCTATGACTAGCGGTATGCATGTTCACCTCCTCCCGATTGCTCAGTGGATTATTTCCCAGTGTAAGCGGAAGACCACGAACTACAGCCATCGCCAAGGCAGCTGCCATATGCATTTGCGGCGTCATACTCTTCCGGAAGCCGACGGTGCCATCTCTTTTGGCAATCTTAGCATTATTGACTCCATCTCCGAAGGTATGAAAATTGGGCAAGCCGTCCTGGGTTTTCTATATGCTGGCCTGACCTCTGCAGCACTCGGGGGTCCTTTCTACGGATCGGTCGTCGCCTTTGACTATGGATGGGGATGCATGTTAAATTCCGGGCGGTGGAGGACTTGACCATGGAATGCAAGACAATGCTGAACCACCCACTGGCGTATGTGGGCGGGCGGCTTCACATGAGCCCTCGGGCGTGGTGCAAAACGGCTCAAGTGAAGGGCATACAAGCCTGGCGCCAATACCTCCGAAGTCTGACCGTGGCGGATTTTGACATGCGCCCACGATTCATGCACGGCCAGACAATCCACCTTCCTCAACGCGCTGGGCTTGCTTTGAGGCTGCTGGGCAACGGGGCGCTAGTTTCCTACAACCCGGACCGCTGCCATCTCCAATGCGGTGCGACTCGCACGGTGGTTCCACTTCTATCACACTTCCCACCTATCCAAGAGAGGAAGAGGGGCGATGCACAGGACGAACGCGACATGCGCAGCGCCATCGTCCACTGGGAAGGATGCGCGACGAGCGCGATTCAAGTCGAGGTGGAAGAAGATGACGAAGCAATCATGGAATACATTGAAGCTTTGAAGAAAATTCAGCCTGCGGGAGGGAACAATTGATTTGATTTGATTTGATTTGAATTGTAAGCCAGATGATAGTTAGGAAAGAATTGAAAGTATTGTTTGATTGTTTAGAATGAATTAGAGCATGTAACAGACTTTGCATTTGAATGAAATAGAATGAAATTTTATGCAAACGGAAGGGCTCTGTTGATGACGCGACAGCCAGGGGTGTCGCCTTTATGTCGCGGCCATGCGGGGTGTCGCGACACTGTCGCGGCAGCCTAGAGGGTCGCGACATGAACGCGACCGCCCGCTGCGTCGCGTCATGAACCGATCAATTCAAAAACAAACGGCCCCCCTTTCCTTCTTCCTTTCCGGTTTTCAAAAACCCAAAATCTCCAAACCTTGAACCTTTCCCCAATCCCCTATTGCATTCCGACCTCCTTGCTAGCTAGACACCCACTCCAAGACAACCCTTATTGCAATGGAAGGAGGAAAGGACATCGGCGAGGGCTCATCGCGAAGGAAACGCCAAGCGGAGCGTCGGAGCTCACGACGGCGGATGGAGGAGCCTCCGGTCGAAGAGGAGTGCCCGAGGTCGCGATGGGAAAGGAGGAGGACGAGGGAGGGGACGACCCGGTCGCGAATGTGGAAGAGGAACGGAAGGGCGAGCGAAAGCTGAAAACGGTAAGTGCCCCTTCCTAACCTTGAATGGTAGTAGAATAGAGGTAGACGGAGCCCCTAGAGGGCGAATGTAGGGCGAAACGCCCATGAAAATGAGGATCAAACAAAAGGGGCTCCGGCCGGTGTGATCTGAGAACGCGTCAGCACGACCCGTCGCGACATGGTGTCGCGGCGGGGCGGGGCGTCGCGACAGTGTCGCGACGTCTAGGGCAGACGCGACCTTATCGCGACCTACGAAGGTGACGCGATAAGGTCGCGGTGTCCCGCACCGTCGCGACAAGGTCGCGGCTGCAACAGCTGTCGCGACTTTGACCGAACACACAACACACAAAAACCTGAAATTGAACTTGAACGAATTTTGCAGGGTGAAATGAGGGCTCGAGTGTCATGGACACTGGTGCTGGCTGCTTTCCTAGCTTTCCCCTTTCCAGCGAGAGCGAGTAGAGGAGATGGGGTTCGGGCAGATCTTTAGGATCGAGAGGATGAGGGTGGACCCGGCCCTCACCCAGGCCCTGCGGAGCAGGTGGGACACGGAGGCGAGTGCCTTCGCATTCCCATGGGGGCATATGATCCCTAGCTTGGAGGATGTGAGCCGGATCACAGGGCTTAGAGTCTATGGGCGGGCAGTGAGCGGCTACACCTATCCCTGCTATCATGACTTAGCTTAGCGCCTCCTAGACCTCCCTAGTGCCTAGGGTAGCATTGCAGGAGAGTCTGGGCTTGTACGAGGCGAGGAAGAACGCAGGGGAGAGTGAGGATGAGTACCTGGCGAGGCTAGCTAGGGTCAACCAGAGGGAGCTTGTGAGCGAGCCCGGGCCGCAGGCGGACTTGGACTTGCACCGTTTTCTCGTTCTCTTTCTTGGTAGACTCTTGTTTGCCACGAGAGGCGACGCAGTCCACTGCCGCTTCCTGCCCTTGCTAGAGGACCTAGGTGAGGTAGGGGGGTATGCTTGGGGAGCAGCCTTCTTAGCGCACCAGTTCGACGGTTTGAGCGCCTCAGAGCGGCAGACGTCTACGAGCGGCTTCTACCCCTTCCTTCAGGTACACCTTCTCTCCTAACTCTTGGATCTAAACATCATTTTGCTTAAACTGCCAACTGATTTGTCTTTCATCTTGCAGGTTTGGGCCTATCTACACCTCCCGGCCCTAGGGAGAGGGGATCTCACACGGCCGGGCTTCGTGCCCATTGCACGCCATTGGGACTCTCGCCGAGACACCCGCCACTTGGTTGATCAGCTGGAGCGCCTACAGGAGGTTATTGACAGCTACCCTTATCTGGATGTAAGTACCTTTAATCCCTGCCTTTGAAATTATTTGCTTGAAATGACTGATTACTTCTCTTTTGCAGGTGGTTTGGCAGCCATATCTGGGGGAGGGTGATGAGGGACAGCCTTGGTTGGTGCAGGCGCCGCCCCTACGGTAGGTCGGTGTGGTTGCATGCACTGAACCTTGTGCTACCTCTGAACCTATTTCTGACCCAGCGCTCCCTGGGCCTCAGGCAGAGTGTGTGGAGTTCCCCGTCCGGGACCGTTTCGCCGGCCGGGTCGGAGTTTTCGGGGACTTCACGACACGACAGACTGGCGGGAGCGCGCGCGCGAGAGCAGATCGAGAACTGGGAGCGGAAAGGCAAGGGTGTCAGATCGGACGCGACCACTGATGATGCCTACCTCCAGGCGTACGCCTTGAAGTATGGAGGAAAGGTATACAAGAGCGCCCGACACCAGGTAAAACTTCTAAACCACGGCTCAAAGAATTCGGATTTAATGATTAGAACTGATGATTTGGCAATTCCTTGCAGGTGGACGTGACAGGTGAGATTGCTTCGCTCCGAGCCTTGCTCCAGTCGGCGGTGCAAGATCGGGAGGCAGCCCAGAGGCAGACGGCAGAGCTGGTAAGTACCGTGTTCACTTTCAGCCCCCCCTTGATTCAAGCAAAAAATTGAAACTGACATGCCTTTTGCGTGCAGCGGAGTGAGCTGGAGAGAGTGAGGGGTACCGGAGCAGGCGGTGCTTCCTCCTCTCGGAGCGCAGGGGGCTCTCCATCGCTCATGGAGGCTCGACTGGCAGGGGCAGTGCTGAGAGGAGGAGGCTCAGAGGCACTTGGAGGAGCGGGTAAGTTCATTTAAACACTTGAGTCGTTTATTTCCAAATGATGCTGATTGATTACTTGTTGTGCAGGAGAGAGACTTGGAGTTGGCTCACGAGCAAGCCATGACGTTGCAGAGCGAGAGGGACCAGCTGCGCATCCGGGCGGAGGCAGCTGAGGCACAGGTGGCGGAGATGACCCGGGAGCTGGCGACGCTGCGGGTACAGAGGCCGTCCGGAGATCAGGAGGAGGTGACCCGACTGCGTGCAGAGTTGTTGGCACAGCAGACACTGGCGCGGGGCCTTCAGCAGATCGTGACGGATATAGGCCGATCACGCAGTCGGAGCCGGAGCGGGGCGGAGCGTGAGCAGGGCGACCGGCGCCTCCGTCGGGCAGTATTTAGCGGGTTCCTCCAGCAGGCGGAGGAACGAGGAGGAGGAGAGGCGCCGGCAGGGCGAGGGTAGTGCATGAGGGTAGAGGGGGTGGCGAGATGTTGCCACCTCCGGATAGGCGAGAGGGATCCGGGGAGAGTGGCGGTGGACAGTGAGGAGACTTGTGAGCCACCTCCCTTTTATCTATGTACATTTTGTTCATATCTTAGTGCAGTTTTACTTTCATGCCAATATTTATGATAAATGAATGGTTTGCGATTGACACGAGTGAGAGGCGAGTTTCAAACAAGCGAGAGAGAAAGGAGTCTGAGCGTGATATTGTACTCTGCCCTTGAAATGCCTGTTCCTGCACACACTTAGAAGAACAAGTTAGATCTGTTCTTAGGCTCAGCCCCTTGCGCGTAAAATGATAAAATCTAACTCCGTAATTGTCAAGGGGCCGAGCCTTATTAAATAGGCGAAAAGACAATGAAAATAATGCATGCTAAAGAAAAGCGATATGTACACACTTTTATTTTTTCTGAAAAAGAAATCTTTGTTTTTTTTTGGATTTTTGAATTTTGATTTTTTTGTTTTAGGGATTTTTTGATTTTTTTGTTTTTTGGATTTTTGGATTTTTTTTTTGTTGGGGATCTTTTGATTTTTTTTGATTTTGGATTTTTTTATTTTTTTGGTTTTGAAAAATTCTTTTGATAACAACACTTCTTAATGTTGAGCGATTAACCGTGAGCCTTACCTCTATCTCACTTTGGAGAGTAAGATTTATGTGCAACGCATATTCATCTTCGGTTTGCTAAGATTTCTTGCCCCTGTGACAACAATGTTCCAACACAGACCAAGCGTAGGGTTCTTTGGTCATTTTTAGGGAGGATAGGAAGAATATGAATGTGATAAGACTTAGTCTCGGGGTCGGGGTTGCCGACTTGTACGACTTGCAAAGTAAGCTACATGTGCTATTCATCTGTTGTCCAGGGACTTTAGGGCCACAGTATTTTCTCTTTTGACTGGGGCATGCGCGCGACCGGGCTCAAGGGCGTCCCGCGGGGAACTGTACTGCCACTCTTTAACATGCCCCTTCATTTTATCATTTCGTCGCTTTATTTTTGTGCTATATGCTTTTCTTAGAACTGCCCGTCCCTCCTTGAGACTTCAAACACATGGTCTATACTGTTGCATGTTTACATGTTAGCCTTCCCCTTGCCCCTAGACCTTGTCCGAGTAGGGAGAGAATTGACCTTTTGTTTCCCCGAGCAAGGGCTAAGCGAGAACACTGTATGTGAAGGGACAATGACCTTAGGCTACCATGTTGAGTACGTGATTGCGCATAAATATTATTTCGTCAATATGAGAGGGAGCGAGACACTTGGCAAATGGCTACTTATTAATTGGTGTTGTTATCAAAGACTGTTGATCAGGGGTAGAATCTTTTAAGATATAATCCATTCCATGGGTGAGAGAGTTCATCACCATCGGCATTAACTAACCTATATGCGTTTCCCGGGTACACTTCTTTAATGACGTACGGCCCTTCCCATTGCAGACAGTTTTGATCTTGGACCTCCAGGTTTTATGAAAATTCGCTTCAAAACCATGTCTCCTTCTTGAAACTTACGCTCAATCACTTTCTTTTGAAAAGACCTCGAGAGTCTATTTTGATATGAAAGCACATGATCGGCTGCAGCTAGACGCCGTTCATCAAGAGCTCTAGTTGTGTAAGTAACGCCTCCCGATGTTCATCGGGATTAAGTTCTTTGTCCAACTGAATTCTTAGCGAAGGGATGAGAATCTCGTGTGGACATACCGCTTCCATTCGTATGTAAGTGAGAAAGGGGTTGCCCCGTAGGTGTGCGGATGGAGGTGCGGTAGGCCCACAGAGCCTCAATTAGCTTTTCTGGCCAATCAGCGAATTTATTAGACTCACAAGTCTTCTTCAAAATCAAAAGTGTTTTATTCGTGGCTTCGGCCTGGCCGTTGCCCTGTGGATAATAAGGAGACGAATGATGCAAAGAAATATTGAACTTCTTACAGAGGTCTTGAAGGTCTTGTGATATGAACTGGGGTCCATTGTCGGTGACGAGGCTGCCAGGTACTCCAAAACGCGCAATGATGTTCTTCATGATGAACCTGCACACAGTCGAACCTTTGATTTCTGCAAATGCTTCTGCTTCGGCCCATTTGGTGAAATACTCAGTAGCAGTGAGGATGAAGGATTTTTGTTTTATCTGAGCATTAGGATCACCAAGGGGCCCGATGATATCAAAGGCCCACATGGAGAAAAGCCAAGGAGAAGATAGTGGATGCAAAGAGGAAGACGGAGCATGGATTTTATCGGCATGGATTTTATCGGCATGGATTTGGCATCTGACACACCTACGAACGTAGGCGGCACAATCTTCTTCTAAGGTTGGCCAGTAGTAGCCCTGCCTAAGGATCTTTTTGGCTAACATCTAACCATTCACATGCCCTCCGCATTCACCGGAGTGAGATCCCTCTACTATCTTCCAAGCCTCTTCATCGGTCACGCATCTGAGGAGCATTCCACTTAGAGCGCGTCTGTAAAGGACTTCACCCACGAGGGTATACTTCAATGCCGCTCTACGGATAGCTCGCCTATCTTCTGCTTCAGCTTCTTCTGGGAAGGTACCGTCTCTGCAAAATGCTCAATCTCATGGTACCACGGCCTCTCTTCTTCCATCAATTCCCCTAATTCAACAAGCAACAACTCCTTCGCTTCTTTCTTCTCTGCCTTCAACACTAGGGAGCTCCTAAGGTTGAGAACCAAGGATCTGAGTTGAGGGAGCTTCTAATCTCTGAACGGTGATAGTCTCAGCGCTACGGCTGAGAGGGAAGGAGAGAGACGAAGCTAACGATGCCAGAGCATCGGCCAGAATGTTTTGGGAGCGAGGAGTATGAATGTAGATGAGTTGACGGAATTGCTTGGCGAGGAGCGTGACCAGATCTTGATATGGCTTGAGTTTGGGGTCACGAGTGCGATAGGTAGAGAGGACTTGCCGAAGAACGAGCTGAGAGTCCTATGATCTTAAGGTGACGGGCACCTAAAAGGTAGGCAAGCTTAAGACCGGCTAGGAGAGCCTCATACTCGGAGATGTTGTTGGTGGCGTAGAACTGGAGTTGATAAGCCAAAGGAATGGTGATCCCTTCTGGGGTGAGCAAGACTGCACCTATGCCCCGTCCCCTAGAATTGAGAGCTCCATCGAAATGGAGTGACCAGAAGGGATCGTGAGAGACAAGTGATAGGTTTTCATCGGGAAATTCCTCCTGAACCGTATCACTATGAGGAAGAGGGAGGTGAGCAAGGTGCTCAGCAATGGCATACCCTTTTATGGCTTTCTGAACAATAAAGGAGATATCAAACTGAGAGAGGAAACTTTGCCAGCGTGCCAATCTGTCGGCGAGGACTGGCTTTCCAGGAGATACCTAATAGGGTCCATTCTAGAAATCAAACTCACCTTATGAGCTAGGAAGTAGTGCTTCAATTTCTGCACTACCCAAACTAGCGCTGCACAAGTTTTCTCCATTGTGGTGAGTTTGAGCTCGGAAGGATTGAATAGCCTAGATAGGTAGTAGACTGCCCTTTCTTGCCGGATTCATCATGCTGAGCAAGGACAGCTCCTAGGGAGTCCTCAACAGTTGACAGATATAGGATTAGGGGTTTCCAGGGACAGCGCCTGAAGCACGGGCGGATTCATAAGGTAACTTTTGAGCTCATCGAAGGCCTCTTGGCATTTAGCATTCCATTCAAAATTAACTCCTCCTCTCAATAGTTCGTAGAAGGGACGACATCTTTGAGAGTGCTGAGATATGAATCTCCTTATGAACTGCAGCCGACCAATCAAACCTCGAAGCTCAGATATGTTCTTAGGAGGAGGCATCTCATTGATTGCCTTGGCCTTGTGCGGGTCTATCTGAATCCCCCGTTTACTAACTATGAAGCCTAGCAATTTCCCCGAGGAAACTCCAAACACGCACTTCTTTGGATTCATCTTCAATTGATACTCTTGTGCGCGACGGAAGACTTTGGCCAGCACGGAGGAATGCTCTCTTCGAGTTCTGACTTCACCACGATATCATCCACGTAAACCTCAACATCAATATGTATCATGTCGTGGAAGATAGCTAACATTGCTCTTTGATAAGTGGCGCCGGCATTCTTTAATCCAAATGGCATGACCACATAGCAATATGTTCCCCATGGGGTGGTGAAGGAGGTTTCTCTTGATCCTCCGGGGCTAGACGAATTTGATTATAGCCGGAGTACCCATCCATGAACGATAGAGTTTCGAACCCTGCTGTATTATCGATCAAAACATCCAAATGAGGTAGCGGGAAATCGTCCTTAGGACATGCCTTATTCAAATCCCGGAAATCTATGCAGATGCGCACTCTTCCGTCTTTCTTCATCACCGGGACGATGTTTGCCACCCACAAAGGATAGAGGACTACACGGATAAACTTGGCTTTGTGTAGCTTATCAATCTCCTCTTTCATCTTTAAAGCGATGTGGGGGAGGAACCTCCTTAGCTTTTGTTTGACGGCAACTGCCCCTGGCTTCAAAATTAACCTATGCTCCACCAAATCGGGGTCAATGCCGGGCATGTCATCATAGGACCAGGCAAAGGAATCCTTGAACTCCCTTAACATTTCTATGAGCTCTTCTTCTTCTTCAGGCGGGAGACAGAAGCTATGGTTAAGAGCCTGGGGTCCTCTTGCGTTCCCACATTTACCTCTTTAGTAGGTTCGTCGACTGCTGAGGTAGGTTCATCGAATCTCCTCATACCACTAGCATACGCCTCAGCAGCATCCTCTATTTCAACACCATTTTCATCTAATGGGTCTTCTTCGGCTACGATTTCATATATCCCAAAGCCGTCGTCTAGCCCTTCCTCTATCGGCATCTCCTCTAAGTTCAGAACTACCGCTTCTTTGACGAACTCTTCGACAGCTAGAAGAGCGCCACATCTATGGACTAAGTCTAAGAGGTATCTACGGGGTACGCCACTACCCTTCTTCTTCCTAGACGGGGACGGGGACTCACTAGAAACTACCCTGAACTTGAGCTAGATTTGATATTTACAGGAGGCTCTGGAGAAGCGTCCAGAGGTTTAATGGAAGGGAAACAAGGGTGCGGCAGGGCCGCGAAGATCCTCCGATGGAGCTGGAGGAGGAAGCGGGCCACCCGAGCTCAGGGTGCCGGCAACAGCATCGGGGTGTAGGGGAGCAGAAGGCCCCTCACCCGAATCGCCTGGAATGGCCATGTCTGACCACCAGGTGAAGGCACGACTGGAGCGAAAGAATGACGACGATGGCTACTGGGGAGCAGATGTGACGGGGATCGCCGTCGAGAGAGGGAGTAGGAGAGGGGTGACGGGGATCGCCGTCGAGATCAGGAGTAGGAGGGAGTGACGGGGATCGCCGTCGGAAGCAGGAGCAGGAGGGGGTGACGGGGATCGCCGTCGGAAGCGGAGCACGAGGGAGTGACGGGGATCGCCGTCGGAAGCAGGAGCAGGAGGGGGTGACGGGGATCTCCGTCAAAAACAGAGGCAGGAGGGGGTGACGGGGATCGCCGTTGGAAATAGGAGCACAAGGGAGTGACGGGGATCGCCGTCGGAAGCAGAGGGGACACACACACACATTTTTTTTTTTGTCATTTTTATTTTTTTGTTTTTTTTTATGAAAAAGGAACTACATTAGATTAAATGGCTTTGAAAAAAAAGACAAGACCGAACCGTTGAAGGAAATGGAGGAGGTGGGGTGAAGGACGAATGAATGCCTCAATGGCGGCGGGCGAGATTTGGACAATGAAGGGAAGAGGCAAAGGAATGAAACTAACATTAACATCGAGTATGGATGAAACAAAGTGAGTGGGAGGCCGGGAGAACCTGGCCAGAACTCCTGTACAAGTAGGGGTAAATGATTGACTGGTTCTCCTCACCAATTCCAGGCAACTGTCGCCTGGCGGTGGTTGTTGATGCTGATAATGCTGCTACTTGTGACACATCTTCTTCACTGAACAGTTGATTGACCGCAGAAATAAGGTCTTCTAATTCTAGGCTCAGCTTCTGATTTTTCAAACAACAGACTAACTGATGAGACAATATCATCTTGATCCGGATCCTCAGTATCTTCCTCAGCCCTCTTCTTCTGTTGGGTCGCTGCTCCTCTAAAGTTTGATAGGCTGATCTTGGTGTTTCTATGGTGGTGTTATATCCGGGCTGAATGGGCCCTCTGACAAAATGCTCGTATAAGGACCAAGTGAGCGGTCCATGGTCTGATTGTGGAGGAGATGAGAAAGCGGCCCATTCTGAATATCCAAGGCCACGCTTTGTGAATTTCTTAGCGGTGGCGACAGTCTTGGTTTGCCCTTGGAGATGAGCACCCAGGCTTTTCCTGACTGATAACCCAGCCTGAACATGATGTCCCACCCCTTTGTATTCTTGCTCACATCCTTTCTGACTGCCATTATAGGAGGAGACCCAATTGGGCGGTTAGAAGAGAAAGTATAGGCCCAAGTGTAGTTAACATCAAGCACTGAGATTATGGGCTTATTGGACGGCCATACTGATGGCAGCACTCTCTCAACGGCTTCGACTGTATGCGTTGTCGTCATACTCTTTACCTTGACTATCCGCCCTTGGAAAGGAACTTCAGACACTGATGCGCTGTAGAGGGTACTGCCCCTAATGATTCGATCCATGGGCGCCCTAGAATGGCTTTGTAGGTGTGATCAATGTTCAGCACATAGAACTCCACAGACATGACGAGAGGGCCTAATTCTGCTTGCAAAGTGATAACCCCGTGACAGGCACGTCGCGAATTGTCATATGCAGCAATAGTGGTAGGCGTGGGCTGCAATTGACGTTCCGATATGTTGCAAGCTCTAAGAGTGCTTAGTGGACATACATTAATGGAGGCTCCTGTGTCCACCAGAGCCGCATCGACTGCCACTTTATTTATGGTAAGTGTCACACACAGGGGCATTTTCCTGGCTTCGGGGGCAGCCAACTCGCCATCAGAAAAGGTAATGGTGGGTCCTCTGTTCACTATTGAGAGCACTGAGGGTAGGTTGTCCGGATTCATGTCCTCGCTGACCATGACTCTTTGCAAAAAAGTTCTGAGAGCATCTTGGTGAGTCTGTGATCTCTTAATGAGCTCCAATATGGAGATCTTGGCGGGAGTCTGATCGAGGTGCTTTAGGATGTCATATTGAGTTCCCGGCGCTGGATCAATTCTTCTGTATCTTGTTGCTGCTGATGGTGGTTTGCTGACCTGGCATAGGTATGGATGCGTTAGGATACATCCGATGAAACATTCGCCCGCTCCGGAGGGCAAGATTATGGTGGAGTGGAGGGGTAGGGGTGTTAAGGATAGAAGGGTCGGCTAGTAGTGGTGCTGGCGTAGGGGAGAGAGGGGTGTTGTTTGGTGGAGGGATGATGGGTGATATGACGGGAGAATAGGATGGTGAGGTGATGGTGGCAATATGGGGTGTAAAGGAGGGGGTATGGCGGATGCAGGTGCGGGAACAGTGGGCGTGACGTGAGAAATAGCCAGAAGCTGGCCCACCTCATGGTCGTCATCGAAGACCCACTGGGCTTCTGGTGGTGCATGGTGGATAACGGGGTTAACATGCGCAGGCGGAGGAGGTGGTGGAGCTGGTTGAGGGTTCGGAGCAGGTTGATGTTGTGGCATGGGGTTACGGACTATGCCTAGATCGTTCGCGGCTGCTGCTGCGGTGCTGCTGTTGTTGCTGTTGCTGGTGTTGCTGGTATTGCTGTTGGAAAGGCTGGTATTGCTGTTGTTGTTGCTGTTGTTGCTGCGGCTGCTGTCGCCTCTGTTGTTGCTGCTGTTGCCTCTGGCCTTGCTGGTCCCTCAGAGTTTGGATCAACCTCTTCATTTCTGCCCAATCAATCTGATTCTGCTCATGGAGATCGTATATCATGTCCCGGAATTGGAAGCAATCGGACACATTGTGGCCCGGATGACGATGATAGACGCAATACTTGTTTGATCGGCCGCCATATTCCAATTCGCCTTCTCAGGAGGGAGTCTTAAGGCATTTAGAGACATGAGGGCTGCAAAGACATCAGCTAGAGATTCGGGTAATGGAGGGTATTGGGCTCTCTTGGGCCCATTGGGTTTCCTGGGGGCATAGCCATTTTGAGGCGGAGGAACCTGGGAGTATTGGCGCTGATCTTGAGGGAGATTTTGTCCTTGGGGAGGTGGCTGCCTATTGTTGTTGTTGTTCCAAGACTGCTGGGTTTGCTGGGTATAGGGGGACCTACCTACTGGGCCTTGGGGATTGCTAACGGCACCTACTTGTTCATTGGTCTGGATCCCCTCGGTGACTGGGCCTTGCGGCTTTTTAGCATAACGGGCCTTGGGGGTCTCGAACATGGAATGTATAGGCGAGTCCTTGAGTTGGGTTTGAATGAAACGGGCTCGACTATATAATTGGTGCATGGTAGAGATGTCGTTCATGGCCAAAATAGTCGGTAGGTGGGTGTGGCATTGGAGATCAACAACTTTACTTTCTCCTCCTCAGGCATTGGGCAACGGACTTGGCGGCCAAGAGCGCCACCGGTCAGCATAGGTGGAGAAATCTTCTTCTGGTTTCATCTTTTCAGCTACCAAATCCACAAAAGAGTATTCGGGTCCCACCCGATCTTGAAACTGCTGCAGAAACCTTTCTTGGACGATTTGGAAATCCTCGGCTTCCTCGGGAGGCAAAGAATAGAACCACTCTAAGGCTGGACCATCTAATGATTTTCTGAACAAATATGCCATGAGATGGCGGTCATACTTGTGCGGTGCCGATTCATAGACGAAGTCCTTCAGATGAACATAGGGGTCCCCTACCCCAGAGTATCGACGATATACAGGGAGCTCGGACTGGGGAGGCACCCGGAGGTATTGGAAGGATGGGAGGGCAATGTCAGCTACCTTCCGAGGATCAATTTCCTCCGGAGGTCATGAAGCTCCTTCTTCATACTTGTCCATTCCGCCAAGAAATCGGAAGGAGATTGGATCTGATGCGTAGGGACAAGGGAGCGTGGCTGCTCGAAGGAGTGAGACCTCTCGCGAGGAAGCGGAGCTGGTTCGGCCGTATAATATGTAGTGGGAGGAGACCGAGGCCGAACATCTCGTGGGGGGAGGTAGCTTGGTTCTGAAAAATGAATGGCCCGAGGACGGAGAGGTGTCGTCTGCCCCAGACGAAGAAAGGTGAGGGGCTGAAGCGACGCGGGCGGAGGACTCCGCCGGTCGGGCTGGATTTTGACCCCGGGGAGATAAAGGTTGTTTCCCCTTGGCAGCAGCTATGAACTCTCGGACTTGGTCCGGAGTGAGGTGAGGAAGGAGCTGGCTGAATTGAGAGTGAGGGTCATCATCCCCGGGAGGAGAAGGAGGACGGGATCGGATCCCAGTAATGGAGGGAGGCTGGATATGCCCGGGAGAGTGGCCATGGAAGGTTGGGCCACTTCCTCGAGCAACCCAAGGGGTAGGGCATCGTCGGCAAGGACCCGAAATTGGTCCATGTCGAAGAGGGGATTATGATAAAGCACGAGGATCGGAGGGGACTGACTCGATCTCCCTAAACAATGACGCATACACCCTCCAACCAATTTGGGGGGCACACCTAAACTCTATCACGACAAGAAAGACAGAGAGGAGAAGGGGGATCAAAGCACTCAAGTTATCATGCTTACAACGCAAATTCTTAAGATTCGAACTTGACCTTTTAAGTGAATTGATTAAAGGGATGTCACTCGGTCATGCGGTCCCTGATAGGAATGAACTCAAGTGCTCCGGTATGACTAAGGGTGGTACACACTCACTTACGAGGATGGCTCAAACTAAGGTGCAACTGGTACAACCAGCCCGGCGAACCGCAACGTGCGTACGGCCACGGGGACTTACGGAGGTCCTCGGAAGGCGGGCCCGAGTCAGCCTACGAGTGCTCGTAGGTGAGAGGACTCACTCAACCAAGGGGGAACCTGATCAAATGGGTTAGCAGCGTATGCAATGGGCCTAAATGCCCGAAATGTATGCACAAGTGATAGATGAGAAAAACAGGGCGACCAGATGGGTCTCGGGCCGAGTCGCGGCGGCCGGGTACGCCGCGACCCTATCGCGACAGCGCGAGCGGCCGCGATAATGACAGAGGCCCGAAGACACAGTGGGTCACCAACCCAACTCAAACAGACTACCCTACCAGATGATAAAAGCACCAAAACCCTAAATAATACAGCATGGATCAGGAAGCACCCAAAAACCGATTCATGGATGGAAGCATTAACAAACAGAGCGTACCTGTTGACGCGACGCTCCGGCGGCGCGACCATGTCGCGTCCATACGCTACGCCGCGACTCGACCCGAAAACTTACAAATAAAAACTAAAAGGAAAACCCGAACCCTAACAGGATTCTAACATCCAAAGACACGACAATACATGGCACATATACATGGAACAAGGATGCATGATCTTATAGAAGCAGGATAAGGCAGGTATAAGAAGAAAACTGACCTGCTATCGCGTCGTTGTCCAGCGACGCGACCTTATCGCGTCACCGCGATGCGTCGCGACACGAACCGAGGGGCAAAAAAACAGGAAACAAAGAACAAGAAGACTAATAGGGCACCAAAAGGACAAAAAAGAAAGAAAATATGGCAAGCAAGCAAGTTAGATCTACGAGGGTAGCACTGAAGGTCCCACCGTGATCGCCAAAAGGTGTAATCACAGGGATTGGCTTCCCCTCGACACGGACATGGATATCAAATATGATAGCATGGGAAAAAGGATGTGATCGCCACCTAGATAAGTTGCCTAATGATATGGAAAGACAATGGCTAACTTAAACTAGGAAAAAGGAAGAGAACAGGAAACTGACCTGGTGTCGCGGTCGTCATGGCCGCCGCGTCTTAGTATCGCGTCAGTGGAAATCGACGCGTCTATGTCGCGTCACCCCAGGCCGTCGCGTTCTCTGAATGCGGGAGAATTGATGTTGTGACCTTCTTCTAGTCCTCCAGCCGGCCAGAGCACCAGAGCTTCTCGTAGACTTTGCTTGCTTGCCTGTCAATCAAAAGAAAACACAAAGAAAAGACCCTATTAGAACATGTAAAGTGTAGTATCTATTCTAAAAGACGAAATGAGATGGGAGATCATGGTGGGAACGCACCTGGGGTGGTTTTAAACCCCTGTGGGTGTGGGAAAACGTGGGTGGATGGTGGATATGCTCTATTTAAAAAGGACATAAAAATGCATGTAGAAATAGAAAAGAGAAAGGGGAAAGGGAATGAGCCCCATTAGGGCGACTTCCTGGCGTGGATGCAGCTCCGATGATGTGCAAAGAGGTCCAGGAGATTGCTAGAGTCGCCCTCTTCACGTTCCTTGCTCCATTGATGGTGAAATGAGTGAGTTGTGAGGAGTGGAATGTGAAGGGAATGAAGGGAATGAGTGGCTGCGTGGCTAAGTCTAGTTCAGAGGGAATTTTGGCAGCCCTTCGGGGTAATCATGAGGCTCTCTTCGTCCATGAGGAGGGGCCTTCCTTATATAGAGCTTGGAGTGAGAAAATTAGGTATTATCTCCTTAAAAAGGTTTGGAAATTAAAAATGGGGGATAAAGCTCTATCAAAATCGGGTGTAGAGTCCTTAGGGGAGCTTAGGAGAGTCCCTAGGGCCAAGGATCCGTCCAAGGGGTCGGGATAACCCTCTTAGACCAAGTCAAAGTGCATGGGAGGATAAATAGGGTGTGGTTACGGAGGCCAGAGATCTCGGACATTGTCGCGTCAGATCGTAGGGTCGCGACTAGAGACGCGACGGTGTGGGGGGACGCGACAGCATTGCCCACGTGCATGGATAATGCATGGGCTGTCGCGGCGGCCCAACCCGTCACGACTATAGTCGCGGCGCCACGATGCATTGCGACAAGGAACTCGAATTATCTTGGATTATTCTCTTTAACCACATGATAAAATAGGAGTTATATTCCTCTAGTGACTCTCAAATGATTGATTTCGGGATTTCAAGGTATTTTTAATGGATTAATGGGCTCAAATCAAGGCAAATGATGGGCTCAAGGTGAGTGACCAATTAGGGGCCCACTAAGGTAGCAAGAAATGTGGTTCAACCCATTAGTCATAATCGGGTGTCTAAAGAGGGGATCTAGACGTCAACATCGATTGACGCCTATTTCAGGTGACAGCAGCTAAGGGCCATCTACTCTCCAGTTGTGTTTGGGATCTAGATCGGAAACGGCACGTTTTCTCTGGAGATCGTTTTGGAAAGTACCCAAACGGTTAGGGACTCCTTAAGACCTAAGTTACTCCGACTTAACCTAGTTAACCTAAACATCTCGGTTAGGAAAGGCCTTTGTTCAGAAGAGATTTATATGTTTTGGGAGAGAAAAGAGCACTTGTGAGGGGTGATGATCCGGTGATTGGAAGGTCCCAACGGCGATCTCTTCGACGGGAGACTTTCCT
>JACBKR010001220.1:0-45201 GCA_014218235.1 Colocasia esculenta
CATAAAAGGAAATAAAAGACTAACTAAGACATCTAGGATAACTTGGTGACATCATGGCACTCGTGGATCACTCCTGGTCGTCCCCATCCTTGTGAGTGTGCTCATTCTCCTCAGCCTCACCTGAGAACACAATGACAAATAACGTTGGGTGAGCGACAACGCCCAGTAGGATTTATATGTCATGGTACGAGCAAACCTTACATGATTAATGTATTAAAGCAGAGCCACTATATGATAGAGTGAGAGAGTCAAGTAAAGTAAGAGATAGCATGATAGCATGGATCAATATAGCACAAGTTTCCAAATATAGCAAAGAGCAGGATGGCCATAGCACAAATAGCACGATGTATAACGATAGTACAATGAGTATAGTATAGGCACTTGATTGTCACTTAGATAGTCAAGATAGATATCACTTGAGTGTAATGCCAAACACTCTAGTCTTTTTAACTCCTGTGGGCAAATAGCACTTTTGGCTCACTCCTCCCATACTAGATTGGCCCTATATATATTGCCAGCATAGTTATATTGTTTATCTTTAGACAATCAGTCAAATGGCCAATAGAGAGTACCAAGAAATATATGAGAGTACTAGGTGAATAGACGTGATAGCAGAGAGAGTGTGAATATATGAGCGAGTAGAGTATAGATGAGAACTATAGGTCAAAGCACATAAAACATCAATTAAATAGGCGATAGTAACAGTTGCACAACACACGCAATTGGTGTTGGCAGTCAAGTGGAATTCACTACCCTTCCACTGGCCATGTTAAGCACAGGTTCAGAGGTCCGGCATGAGTCATGATAAGAGAGAACTTCTAAGCTGTTTTGATCATATTGATCCCTAAAGGGGTTATAGGTGTTAGGGTACAACCAGCTCGGTCTCCATGAGGGAATCCACAGAGTACAGAGTCTTACGGAGGTCTTAACAAAAGCCCTTGTCGACCAGAATGGAATGTCTGATAGAGAGGTTCCAACTTGTCAAGAGAGTAGTGTGTAGAGAAAACGAGTTGCTCGACATTCTAGCGGAATCTAGGACAGTGGCGGCGATATCGGTGTTCCAAAACACGTAATAAAGAGGAAACAATGTCATTATTATTATTGGTGAGTAATGTGCAATTATTGAAGTCATTTACCAGATAAGTTATTCAGTATTTTCAGTATGGTCTCATGGCAAAGAAAATCGTTTGGAGTGTGTGCATGTGTATGAAATCATGAGAGCATAAATATAGTCATGCACAATAGCTTTTAAATTTAAGAAACATATAATTATATCGAAGTATGTTAACATGGTCGATTACTATTCATTACACAGTGTTACAGGTCATAATGTCACGCCCCGACGCGGAATATCGGAGCGCGAAGGCAGTTGCAAGTGAACGGTATAGAGCGAGTGCTAGACATCAAACCATTGCACAAGGAATATACTAAAGCAAATTTATTTCATTAATACATTCTGATGCCTAGTTACAACCACTAATATCAGAGCCGATCTATAGGGCCCGATTACATTGAAATAAAAGCAAAAGACTAAACTTCAAACCTAACTACTACAACGCTAATAGGACGCTAGGGTGCTCAAGACATCACTCCAGGTCGTTCCCGTCCTCTTGAGTGTATGGTTCATCCTCAGCCTCACCTGAGAACACAACGACAAATAAACGCAGGGTGAGCGATAACGCCCAGTAGGACTTAAATCTCAGGATCAAGCATGCTTCAAGTAATTATGTCTTATAAAGCAGGATAACTAGAGAGAATAGACACGTATAATAGCAAGTGTTGGTACAGATAACTCGAAACAATAGCACAATGCACAAGTGTATAGCACGACAAGTGTTGATATCGGTTGGCCGTATAACAAGTTAACAAGTAAAGTTGCAAACAGTGCACAAGTCACGCTAGCAAGTGTTGGTCGACATTCTTTCAACCACGAGATTCAAGTAAACCAATAATTGACTGTTTGATTAATTGATTGCCATAGATCAAATCTTGCGTGTCATGCGTTAGTGTATGCCATCACCCTGATCATTAGACCCCCGCGAGTTATAGCCTTTCAGGTGCTCCTCCCAAGGACCAGATCGGGCCTTATAATGTTGCCTAGCATAGTCATGTTTTTATCTTAGACAATCAATATTTAATGGCCAAGTGGAGTACCAAGAATAGATGAGAGTACTAGATGAATAGATGAGAAAATAGAGTGAACGTGAATAGATGAGCGAGTAGAGTATAGATGAGCTAATGGACATTTCACGTAATACGTCGAGTAAACAGGCGATAGTAACAGTTGCACAACACGCGCACTTGGTGTTGGCAGTCCGGTGGAACTCACGACCTACCACTGGCCTTGTTATGCACAGGTCCAGAGGTCCGCGTGATTTAAGACAAGAGTGAATCTCTAATAGCCATTTGGATCATATAGATCCCTAAAGGGTATCATAGGTATTAGGGTACACCGGCTCGTCGACCATGTGGGATCCATGATCAGAGGAGACTTACGGAGGCCTTGTGCAAGAGTTCACTAGTCCGGCGAAAGGAATATCCGACGGAGAGTTCACCACAAGCCAAGAAAAGTGTGTATATAAACAGGTGCTCGACGTTCTAGAGGAATTCTAGGACAGTGGAGCGTCGATATCGGTGTATAAACCACGCGAGAAACGAATACAAGTCCTTTAAAATAGGGCAATTAATCTTTATTTCAATAAATTACCAGATACATTATGAGATATTTTCGGCAAGATTTCAGCCATAATTGATGGTTTCATGTGTGTGCAAGTGCAAGAGAAATCATAGATAGAAATAAGTCGTGGAAATATGTATTTTAAAACATTCATATAGCACCATTTTTAAGTAGGGTTTTTACTGGGGGTATAACGGTAAGAAGTCGTGAAATATTTTATTTTATTTTTTTTATGGTTTTTCATCAAAAACCTGTGAAGGCGACATAGGGCTGTAAGGGTGGCGACATGGCCCAGGAAGAACGCGACAGGGCCTGGCACAGGTCGCGACAGGGCATGCAAATCGGTACTGAGAACGCGACGGCTCACCTGTCGCCTTCTTGGTCGCGACAGGGAGGCTGTCGCAATCCGGCCCCAGAAAACGACATATCGAGGTGTCGCCTTCTGGTTGTCTGCGCCAGAGCCTGCCAGGGTTCTGATCTGTCTTGGATTGCGGTCCAGAGACTTGCCCTTTTGACACAGGGTAGTTCAGAAAATCATAACTAATTGTATAGTCAACGAAAAATCATGAAACCAGTTGCAAATTAAACTAGATATGTAAGGGTACTTCCAATAAATCGGAATTAGAGAGAGTGCATGGTTTGAACATGGTTTGAGAACGAACAAGGACGAGTAACACAGAACATGATACAGGTAGCAAGATCGATTTAATTCGAGCAACATGCTCAATGAAATTTAGGCTTTTTTGGGGGCAAATGATCCCTAACAACATGCAGTATCTACAGTAAACTTTCGTAGCATGGGATCAAGTATACATAGAGATTTGAATTAAACATGACACCTCGGGTTATCATGTTTGCAGTTCTTCAAAAATTAAGAACAAAAGATGGATGGATGGAAAACGAAACTTAGGGGTTTCGTTCAAGAGGATAGGAAGAACCTACAGAAAAAGTTTCATGGTTTATGCTTGTGAGAATGCCTACCTTGACTCGTTTCCCTCTTCTAGGGCTAGAACTTGAAGAACGGGGTTGAGAGCTTGAAGGTTCTTCTTCCCACGAAATCTCCTCCTCCTAGGCCTCTCCTCCTGGTCTAGGAATCCCTTGGCACGAGCTTGGGTCGGCCAAGAGAGTTTAAGAGGTGTATTTAAGTAAACACAAGTTCCTATCCTATTACTACTCAAATTCCCATAAATTCCGAGATTTCCTAACTCCACCTTTCCTCTCTTGCTTTTCAACCTCTATTTAGACTTGGAAAGATCCAAATTCGTGCTAACCCATATGGGGTAGGTTTAGGAATCCAAGTCTACTCTAACTTCCTATTTAATGCATTAAATACCCCTTTTCTATTTAGGTAATAATTCGTTACGAATTTAGGGTATTTTCCTATTATTCTCCCTTTGTAATTCATATTTTTTGACCCAACAAATTCTAGAAGATCCATTAAGCAAAGCCCATTACTCTTTTCTATTAATGGGTTTTATTTAATGCTCTATTCAAATATTCATTTAGCTAGGTTTTAAATTTTTATTTAAATTTTTATTTCCCAAAAAAATCAGGTTGCTACACATAATCATGCTTAACCACTCTAAATAACCCATTAAGTAACACAGATTAGCTGCTGAATTGCATGTAAATCACGATGGGTATTATGGTCGCATTTATCAGGTGGAAGAAATGCGATGACGGAGACCGTCGCATTCATGAAATCCTAATGTTCAAATGGCGCAATTCCCCAGTGGCGGGAAAAGATAGTGAAACGTGACGACCTTAGCGGTCGCATTTTAGAGGTCTTCTGACAGGTCAACAGTGCACAGTTTGAGGCGCGGGACGCACCAAAATGCGTCGACATGGGCTGACAATTTTCAGGTAATCGTGACGGCCATGGCCGACGCGATACCAGTCACTTGAATCGCGTCGCCTGGCTCAGTCGCGATTCAAGCTTCAGACCGAAAACGCAGGAAACATGTAGCGAACATCATGCAAAGCTTATATCTCTCAAACTAGAGCACTTGGGACTAAAGGATGAACAACTTGTAGAGGACATCAAGTAGAAGAGAACTATGCCTTTGGACCGAATCAATTTGGTCTCGTTAGGCATGCAAACTAGCATGAACAAGAATCGGTACAGACTTGCGCGATGATGGGAAAACGCTTATAACTCCATAGATACTCGATCAAAATTGGGCAAATCACTTGCATGTGAAACTAGACATGCAGCACTACAATATGGGATGAGTTTAGTTTCTCTTTAGCCTGAGAATACCTACATCTATAAAGATCAAAGTCCGGTTTGTGCACAGGTCGCAGCAGAGCACGGTTGGGGATGAAGCTCTGTTCTCCAACCGTTTTCTTCTGTTCCTAGCGCCCTAGCACCACCTCTCCATGACCCCAACACAATGGTGAACCTTCCCTCTTACCCTTAGGTCGAGTTCTTATAAGTCTAGGGTTTATTCCAAGTCCTAATGTAACTAGGAAGGAGGGCTGCGCTCCAGCTAGTTCTTGCCATATTTTGGAGATCTCTCATCCCAATTGGAGTAGAATCATCCTTTAGAAGGTGCTAGCTATGGTGGGTCACGAATTGGCTTGCCTTTCATGGTTTATTTCATTAGTTTTCACCCAATTTACCCTTTCCTATTTTCCCTATAATTATGGTCACGAATTTAGGGGTATTTCTTCTTGCTTCATAACCCATTCTCTTATTTGGCCCAATAGCCTTTGTGTGAGCTCATTCTATTCAAGCCCATTACTTTGAATGTTTATTGAGTTTTTTATTCATTTCTTTCATTATTTTATTTATTTATTTATTAAAAATATCGGGTTGCTACATTTAGTCCTAACCATTTTCTTATCTATCTTTAATTCATTATTAGATATTCCACATATATGGACTAATTCTATAAAGACTTTGCAATATTATGAAGATGATGGCATATTCAAGAACTATCTCAACCTGTTTCTCTGATACCAATCTCTATAACGACCCTCTTTATACCGGTACGATTATACCAATCCACATCGATATAAATGGTGTCATTACAGTGGGACATTTACCCAACACTACACAATAGGCTGAGATGTACATAAATAACAAGAAAAGTATAGCGGAAATAGAAAGTAACTCTTATTCTACCATCATTCACATAATTCCATAGTCTATATAGCAAATGTAAATAACAATTGTCCACATTATACATGTCCATATGAACCATTGTTTACATACTATGAAAAGAAAGTGTAACTATGAAGCAATCTTCCACAATGCAACTACTCATCACGCTCGGAGTCGCTCCTCACTAAGTCCTCCTCAAGTACGGGACACCTGTCTCACATGTATGTTAAAACCCAGCAAGCAATCTAAAGGCACATCGTTACACACATCACGCATATGCTATTCTTCTAGAAAATGAAGGCAATACATGGTACATGCTTCATGTTAATTAAGTAAATACACATGACAACCTACACATGCTTTCTACATATAACATGTAACATGATTCCTGGTTTCAAATTCTATTCATATCATTTCACAATTTTACACAATTAGAGCATGGGATTATGCACATAGTAACTAGCAATCCTAGCATGATATCTAATCATTTTCACATGCTTTTATAACACTTATTCACATCTTAAGTTTGTTGTTTTAAAATAAAAATATCACATTCACATGGTTTCACATCTTTTCACATGCTATCACATTCACATAACACTATCACATGTTCACATTGTACATATTCACATTTTTCAAACTTTTTACACTTAATTTACCGTGACACATAGTCCGAACCACCATAAAGAAGGACACACATTCACTAACACATACCCGTCACCTAGGCAATACAGTGATGAATCTTGGTAACTAGGCAGAACCGGGAGAAGCCCTCTCCCCACCCTAACCAGTGGTACTTGTCCACCTCCAGGATTTCATCCTAATGCCCATAGGATATCACATACATAATGAGCCTTCCCATAAGGACTTCACTACAGTACAGCTCCATAGCCTTCTATGGTAGCAGTGTAAATGTCGGCCATATTACACATTAACACTTCATCACATGATTTTATTCACTTACATGCACAATTTAATCCCTTTCACATGCACTTTAAATAAATATTCATATCTCAGGTTATAGAACTTAACACTACTGTTCCACAGTGATAAACAAATCATAACAGAGCCCTAACATGCTGCTAAACACTGAAATTCACATGATTTAAGTTAAACATATTTATCATGGTCAATTTCTGTTGTTAAAATACCAACAGTACCTACTGACATCAAAACATCATCAAATCTTAACCATGGACTTCATTCAAGTAATATATCACATGTCTAATTTTTCAGATTTTTTGCAATTGTAAATCTATTTTTAACAGTTTAAACAGATTCCTTGCCAATTTAACAAGAAATTCACTTAAACATGGTCTATAGCAAAACAGTCAATCCCAACAGTTCTAAAACATGAGAACACTAACCCTAATATCATGGAAATTTTCTAAAACCCTAGCATGCAACGAATCTATTTGTTCAGGATTAAACACAGTCATAACATGCTTATTTCATCAATACAGAAATTAAATTAAATAATATCATGTTCAGAAAATTGACAGAACCTTGTGATATGACCTACAAACCATACCTGACAAACTCTAATTTTTACAGCATGTACATATAACCAGAGGTCCGAAATTCACAGCACAGAGATCAAAACAACTGTTCTGAAAACTTGAAGAACTTGGCGGCAAGGGCCTTGCCGCCAACATGGGTTAATGGCACACGATGCTGCCATTAACTCAGGAACATGGCGGAAACAAGGTTGCCGTCAACCTCCTTTCTCTAAAAGTGTAGACCGAACTCATAAAAAGCAGAGAATTGGGGATTCCAGTACTCGAATAAAAATTCGTAAAATTCCTGAGGCCTAAAGGACATGTCTAGGGATGTTAACCCTCGATTACTTGCCTAGAATAAAATCTATAAGGATCAAATCTTTTAGAAGAAGCCCTCCTCGGCCAAGCCAAGAAGGTGCAGAAATCCCCTCCCAAATCCGGTCTTTTTACTGATGTAGATGGATCTCTGGAGTCAGGGAAGATTCCTCAATAGTTCGAGCTCCTTCCAGTCGCAGTACATCGCCGGAAGAACTCCACACACGTTGGATCAAGCTTGCAAAAGTTCAAGTTTTTCTCTCAAGAACCCTAGGTTTTTCTCAAGAGCCAAAATACCTAATCTAGCCGAAACTGTTGGTTTTATAGGTTAAAGGGTCGGGGTGCACCTTGGATTAGATCTTCCTACCATTGGGGATAGTTTCCTAATCAAGAACCGGAGAAAACACAGCCGTTTTCAGATCTGGAAATGCAACATAACCGGAGAAGTAAACGGCCACATTGCTACCGTTAACTGGAAGTCAGCGTCCATCAATCTGGACGTCAATCTCTCCTGCCCATGAAGTCAACTGCACACTTGTTGCCATCAACCTGCCCTTAACGTCAAGGGATGTTGATGTTAACAGGGATTTCAGCAGAAAATAGAAATATTCAATAAACAACATACACCATATAGATACATACAATATGTACATCATTATTTAAATACAACTTGTACAGAATTAAATAAATACAATATGTATAGAAATAAACATGTATATACATATGCACATAAATAAATAATTATAATATGCACAAAATGAAATAACATAATATGAACAAATTCGAGGCCTTACAATGTGTTCTTCAAATCAACCGCAAGCAAGTGGCAATGGTTGAATGTAGAACAAAGAACAGAAAAAGGACACTACCAAGGATCTCCTTACTTGTTGCTTCGGGAAAATTGTCCATCAAAGCTTGTACTTTCTGTCCAATTAAAGCATGTTCCTACCATGAATACTACACAAAAAAAATGTTGGTAGGTAGGCCTATTTCATATACTCAGATGATGAACACCTTTCTTACAACATTGGACGGCACAATCAATGACCTATAAATAACCAACCATGAAAATTATCAATCTTTTTTTGGTTGAATAGTTAGTGATGTGGTATTTATTATAATAAATGCTTTACTTACATCATCCACTATCTGTTCCCAAATAGAATGTCATGAATGTTCTTCTATAGAACTCTCCATTCCATTTGTTTACAAAAATTGGTTCACTACTCATGCAAAAAATATGTGTTCAAATTGGAGAAGTACTTATGCAAGAAACATGTGTTCAAAATATTATTAATGAAATATGATTGCAACTTAATAATTGATCTCCAATGATCGGAAGTTTGTGATAACTTGGACATCCTTTGCTGACAAAAGGTGGTGGGCAGAGAAGTCTGTTTTACCTACAATAAAAGATTCCTGCATTTGGAAATATCTTACATAAGAAATAAATAGGTACAAGTTACTTGTTGCATGTTAGACTCTGATACAACATCTCAAAAAAGATGAAAACAAAGTGTGCTGGCCTTCTGATTTCTTCTTCTATATTTTATGGGTGTTGGCCCTTTCCCTTTACTAGGTATCTTCTTCACAAGCAGTTCTTCATCCAGTGGTTCTAGAGAGGGGTTCCTACAGTACTAATCATATGTTAGTATAGTCTCACAAAAGAGTTGCAAGAGTAACCAAAAAAAACAAAAAACATCATTTTACTTGGCTAGACATATTGACCTTCTCTTTGGCCCCTGTAAGGTCTTTAACAGATGCAATGAACCCTTGAACCTCTTTAATCATACATTCAAACTTATTTCAAAATCTTGATTTTCTATGTGTCTTCTCTCCTCGATTGTCTTGACAACATCTAGAATGTTTGCCAATTGGGAGCTTAAGATCAGGGGTGCAGTGGAAGTTTCCTATAGCATGAGGCATATGTTAGTGTTTATAGCACAAATATCACTAGAAAATACCACACTGTATGCATACTGTGCTTTTAGTAACCTTGTTATTTACTTCATATGCTCCATATTACTCATATTTCACTAATCATACCCTCACTCATATATTTCCTTATTTACAAACATATATTGTGAATGTGAAATCTACATACCTCAGGTTGGCCAACATCACCCGACTTTGCTTGATCTCCTCGTCCCTCTAATAGCCACTTTTCCGAGGGATCAACCTCTAAATTTACCTCAACCAATTACACATTAGGAGAAGTTATGTTACTAGTTTCATTTATACAAATGAACCATTTTAATATGCTACAACAACAAAAACAATATAAAGAATAGTACTTCATAGGCATTCATCTAGCAACTACTATTTGACTCATGTTCTTTGATCCGGCATCCCACCGAATAGTGGGGGGAAAATGAGGTGGCTTAATGGTGTAATGGCATGTGTATGCCCTAACAACCACACCTGGACAATTTTTCAATAGTAATCACTGACATTGATGTAGCAAAACAATATCATAAAAATTAATAAAGAAACACTTACACATAATGCATCGGAGCAACCAAAGATGAAATGACATCCTGTGACTTATCTTCACATCTTTTCCTCTTTGGAGCAGTCTTCAATCCAGCTCGTCCATCATTGACCATTGTGCTGGCATCATCAAGCTTGTCAAGTATAATCTCATAGAAGGCAACAACCCATGCATAACTTCCAATATTTTCAAGGTCATCCAAATATTTGAGCATCTGGGGGGGGGGGCAGGGTATGTCGACTGTGAGGCAAGGAATGTGCTGAGCAAAAGAAAATCCATAGACGAACTGTGATGACATGCTTCCCAAATCTATGTGTAGCTTTGACTTGTTTATGCTCCAACCATAGGGATCTACAGCAACCCCAGTGCACGGCATACCAAATGAGACGCATCCACTCAGTTGTGAAGGCTACTGATTTCCTCTCAATTGAAACACATTCCCGCCTCATTGCAGCATATGTACACGTACAAAAGTAGTGTCAGTGCAACACACCTACCATAGATGACAGTGTCAATGAGTACTATAATGCCATACCCATTGCACCTGATATTGAGGAACAACAGTTTCAAGCCAGTTTCACATTGGGTGATAATGAAGATTGATGAACATCTTTGTTGGGCAACAAAGTGAACCAAATGCAAGCCAGTTCACTCCAACATCATTGAACAATACTCCCACATCTCTGAGTAACATGGGGAGTAGCTCCCCGAAGAGAAAGCCCGCATCAATTGGCAGCAAAGGACGTGGTAAGGAGATTGGACAATCAAGTTTTGATAATCTTGTTGATGTGACTGGCAAAAGGAATGCGCTCCTAATCAAATTCTTCGGCAATGGTTGTTCATGTCAACAAAGTGAGTGTTCCTCCCAGTAAAGGCCGGAACCTGAAGGTCGTTCTTAGCATTGTGGAATGCATCAAGGATTTACAAGACATTCCTAGCCTCCCTTATAATGTTTACCTAAAGGCCATGAACCTCTTTACCGAGCCAAAGATCAGATCCCTTTTCTCTGTCATGCTCGACAAGGACAAGGTCTATCAGTAAGCCATAACAAAGTGAAACATGTGTTCATCGTCTTTGTGGCATACTAGTAGGAGTTTAACTGTTTCTGTTCCTTTTCGATGGAGTGGTTTATGCTTATGTCTATCTATTGCATAGTGCTTTCTTTCATTTCTATGTTGTTCAATTCATGTCACTTTATTTCCGTATGTAGTTCACTTTTCACATAATGTAGCAGACTTTCATTGCAGTAGTATGAAATCTTTATTTGTAGATGTTCTTCTCTTTTCACTTTAACTTTAGTATGAAGTTGCCCTATAAAATTCCTTAACCATATTTATGTGGGATCTTCACTTTACCCTTAATGTACTTGTAGGTTACTAAAACAAGATAATGGGTAAGTACATGTGCTATGTTGTGTGGGTTGGACGTCATCCGAGTATTTATTATACTTGGGATGAGTGTTTGGTTGAGGTCAATAATTCCCAGAGGCAGGATATAAGGGCTTCTACTCGATTGAGGAGGCAGAAGTTGCATTCCATGAGTTCTTTAGGGTTCACCCATGTCATGTCAATCATAAGAATAAGGCATCTACATCCACCAGCTACCCCTGGCACAGTCTCAGGAATGCAATGCAAACGCACATGTCGAAGCTGCCATTCTTCAACTTCCTAATCTTAGGCTTATTGATTTATGTCATTCTCCTATTGGTCGTCATTGTTGTAGGACTGTTTATCGTGATTATGCTCCATCATTAGCCACATAGCATTTGAACTTTTCTATTTTTTCATGGAACATGTGCCATCTTCCATTATGTATGTTAAGAATGTGATGGCCGAAATTATGGAAGAACATTAAGACCTTGGTCATTGTCGTATAGTCATACTTCTCAATGTATCTTTGTTTGCCTGCGTACAGAACAGAACTTGTTGTTCACTATATTACAAGAAGATGAAGCAATATACACTGCAGTACTAACAGTTGTGTTAGAGGAACTGCAAGAAGAAGTACATCCAAGCATACCAAGGAGAATGATGAATACATCAAAACACGCAGGGGAGTTGTAGGTGCAAAACATTCTAAACAGCCATGAGAAAAGATGCTACAATGTTTTTAGAGTGCATCCTAGTATGTTCATTAGTTTACTTGACATGTTGGTGAGTAAGAACCTATTGAAGGACTCCCGACATGTTAGTGCCAATGAACAATTGGCGATGTTCTTATATGTTGTTGGCCATGGTGCACCCACTGGTGCGTTGGTGGAACATTTTCAGCGTAGCTCCCAAACTATTAGCCACTACGTGAACATAGTGGCTTTTCCTTTAGCTTCCTTAAAGGAGGAATATATTTTACAGCCTACTCAAGTCAATGAAGGCCATCCACATATTTGTAGAAATGACTAATTTTACCCCTGTTTCAAGGTGATCTCAACACACAACTTCTTTATCATTTCATCTGTACATTATCTAACTTTAATTGTTTTACTTGCAGGATGCATTGGGTGCTATTGATGGCACTCACATTCCCGCAAATGGGCCATTGATGACCAACCACATTTTCAGAATCGCAAGCAAGTTATAATGCAGAATGTGATGGTTGTTGTGTCATTCGATGGGTTATTTTAATATGCATGTGTTGGGTGGGAAGGTTCTACGCCAAATATGAAGGTGTTAAGATGGGATGTTTCACGAGGAGAGTTCGTTGTGTCGTCAGGTAAGTATTACCTAGTTGATGTCTGTAGACACGCTAAAAATGTCACCATCGCGGGCAAATTTTAAATTACACCATAATGCCACAAATGGCTCCCCTTTTGCCTTTTGAGAGTGATTTTCCACATTATTCAAGGTCTCCCTCCCCATCTCTTGGTGCTCCCCCTCTTTTCCATACTGCTAGAAGTTAGGGTAGAATTCCATAAACACGACGGACACAGTGGTCGCGATTCAAGACCATTATCTGTGATGGTTTAAGTGGACGCCTTCATGTCTTCAATGCGCGGCATCTCATTACGTCACAATATAGATTCTGATTCAACCAGGATTCTGATTCTTATATGCATCCGACTGAGTGGTCGCTATTATCATATCCATATTTTAAACCTTCCACTTTGGAAATTTCCATTAAATGATTTTTGGAAACATATCATATTCGCGACCCTTCACTCCATCGCAATTCTATTTTACACTCCAACTTCGACTGAGCTCTGACTATTGTTGGGCGAAGCGTTGTTTGGAAAGTGTGATACGCGACGAGTCATACCGTCACTATTCATCATTGCCTTCTTTTGATATGCGACTGGTAAGGTCGTCGCTATTTTAAAACAATCGATTATATGGCAACCTTCTATTAATCATTTTTGGAAATTCATATACGCGTCGGGTAATACCGTCCTGATCCATGAGCAAATTCCGTCAGAATTCGAATCAGATTGGAATATCTTAATAGGCATCCACATAGGTTGTTACGATTCAACATTAAAAGTGACCACTGTGTCCGTCGCGAGTTGCACTTGTTGTCCATCTCAGAATTCGAGCCTGTCTCCTATATGTACATCCCATATCTCGTCTTCCCCAAGGTTGGAGCCCCAGAGAGCCATCATGTCCAGTGAGTTTGAGAGAGAGATTTCTAAAGTGGAGCCCTGCCAGACTGCCGTCTCTTCAACGCCTCTCTTCTCCATCGTCTGAAACCAGCAGGAGCAGCACCAGCGCCTCCTCCTCTTCTCCTCTATTTCATCAAGCTCCAACAGCAGTCATCTTGCGCCATCATCAAAAAGGGAAGCACCTCCCACCTTCTTCTCTTCTTTGTTCACATTATTTGTTCATATCATCACCTCCCATCCAAGCCCAACGTGGCTTCACATGCACATATCTTCGTTTAATTCTTTTAATAATCAATCTCCCCATCAACACACACATACTTTTCATGCATGCATACACACACACCTAAGTTCCTAGGGGTTTAAAAGCTACAAAAGGTGTGTTCTTCTCCATGCTTTTCATGCTATTTCATTACTTAGAGAATTGATACTACACGATCATCGGCTAATCCCCCTACTTTTATTTTGTCTATTTCTTGCAAGGGTAATCAACTGAAAGCACCATCAATTGTAAGAAGAAAGTCGATGTTGAGATATAATCTACGAAAAAAGAGAACGAGAGAGAGAGAATAGAGATGGAGAGAGAAGAGGATGAGAAGAGAGAGAGAGAGAGAGAGAGAGAGAGAAAGAAGAGAGAGAACAGAGAACGAAAGAGAGAAGAGAGACAACTAGAGAGATGAGAAAGAGAGGGGGGGCGCACGACCTCTTCCTCTACATGCATGTAGAGAGGAAGAGAGGAGGCGGCATGGCTGGGATGTTGGGTTGCGTGCAAGCAGGCGAGCGGGCAAGCGGGCAGGCAGGCGAGAGCTGGCGTGGTGAGAAGCCTGCGCGTGCACATATGGGGTGCAGCCCAGGGTGGGCGTGCAGCCCGACGTCAATCATCAACCTGAGTATTAGGTAAAACTCTCATCACCCTCATGAATGACACCTATTCATCATTTAATTCATGTGTGTAGATTCAATAAAATTTCAAATATATTTTTGAGGAAAATGCTAAGAACATAACCACAAACTCATCCTTTAACTTACCACTAGCACAAGTATATACTCAAAGTAATAATCATTCTAAAATGAGACATTCTTTTCTTGCATGAAATATGATACATGAAGCATAATGCTTCGGATGTTTAGCAAGATTTTAAAATTTGAAATTTTTTCACAATTTTCCCTCCCCCCAACTTGAAGGACATTGTCCTCAATGGCATAGAAATATGAAATAGAATATAGCCAATCAAAAGTTAAGAAAGGAGAGATACAACCTGATATTCTCATGAGTGTGGGTTGCTCCATAGCATTATCCAAGGATAGTGGTGCTCCAAATAGCTAAAGACACAACAGAGAAACTAAATTAGTCAAATCTCCTAAAAATATTGGGTTGCCTCCCAACAAGCGCTAAGTTTAATGTCTTCAGCTAGACACCGAGAAGTTATCATGCATCTACCGAGGGTCATTCGGAGGAATGTTTTTTTTTTGGTGTCAAGTGCATGTTTTCCAAGTAAGGTTTGAGACGTTGACCATTAACAGTGAATGTTTGACCATTGTTAGGATCAAGAATTTTAACAGCACCATGGTTAAAAGCTTTGACAACAGTGAACGGTCCGTCCCATCAAGATTTCAATCTACTTGGAAATAAGCGTAGCCTATAGTTAAAGAGCTAGACTTTTTCATTAGGATGAAAATACTTCCTAACAATATGTTTATCATGAAATGTTTTTGTAACAACCCCGAGAACCCGACCCTCGGCCCAAGCCGAGGACTCGATTTTCGTGGTCGCCGCCATGGATCTAATGCGGAAGGGCTATAACACAAGTCTAACAGAATATGTAAAGGAGATAAACATCAACTACTGAACTAGGAACACACACGCGAAAGTAGGAAGAAGAGCGAGACCACTACGTAATGCTCTAGGTATAGTCCCAACACACAACGAGTACAAGTAAGCAAAGGGGAAGAACAAGGCCCTTAGGGGCATACCCTGAGGGTGAAGTACAACTGAAGAAAAGGGGAATCCCACTGCTAGTTACGGGGACGATGACGACTGCCCCGTCTACTCCGCCCGACGCGCACCCTGCCACTGCTGTGAAGTCTCACCTGCAAAAGGGAGGGATGAGCTTCACAACAGAAGCTCAGTAGGGGCTACCAATCTCCTACTGGCTCTAACAAGCAAGAAAGAATATACATAATTAAAGTAAATGACAGAAGTTATATGTATTCTAACCTACACAGGAAAGTGCGGAAGCGAAACTACTAACTAACAACGGTACGAAAAGGACAACACTGTCATAAACTCCGTAGAACCTACACATTGTGACCACCACATGGCTGGCAACACAGACAGAAGAACCCTACCTAGACAAGCGACACTAGCTACGGAAATCGCTACCACTAGTCAACCGGTTAGGAGCGTCAACTGACGTCTTACCCTCAACCCAGGTCCAAACCTCTACGTCTCGCCAGAGTGGGGGCAGGAACACAAGTAACCACAATAGTAATCGCCGTAGTCTGGTCGGACTACGGTCCCACGCCTGACCTCTCTGAGTGGTTCGGGGCCACAAAGAGCGAGGCAGTGAGAAGAAGGACTAGCTGGCCTGCACCGGGAAGAACTCCAAACGACCTCGGTGTCCCAGACAAACTACGAGAGCTCTGCAAATGACTCTACGCCGCTATCCTAACCACCGTTTTCGCCTCTGCTCCAGAGTCGATGACTTGAGCACGCCCGTCGCCTGGAGTACTCCTTCTACGGGCGCACGGGGATGAGGGTCCCAGGTAAACAGTAACAACCTCTCATGGGGTAAGCCCTCAAGTGCCGAGCACTGGGTGAATGACTAGTGTAGGACCATACTACGAACTAGCACAAGTGCCACAGTAACAACCTCTCATTGGACAAGCCCTCAGGTGCCGAGCACTGGGCAAACGACTAGTGTAAGACCGTACTACGAACTAGCACTAGTGCCACGGGTACAGAAAGAACCAAGAACGGTGAAGACTCAATGAGAAATGGCTTCGTAAGAACTTACCTGAATTTGTTACTGTCGTGACACCCATGGCTGTCGTGACACTGTCACGATGCCAAGGCCAGCCGGGACAATGTCGCGACGCCCCTGGTCGTCATGATGATGTCGCGGCACCCATGCCCGCCGCGATAGCCAAAGCTGTCGCAGTCGGCGCATGCATTGCGACATAATCGTGACCCTTAGGCCAGTCACGATCTCAGCCAAAGGGGGTCCCAGGGCAGTCCTCCCAGGGATCGCCCCAAAAACTACAAAACCAACACCATTCGGGGGAGGGGAGCATGGAGATTCTATGAAAGCATGTAAACAAGGCAAACCACCCTCGACCCCACGATTCATGCAATTGAACAAGAAGTTCTACACTCACGGGGACCTCTCAACCACGGAGCATGGATCTCACACCCCACAACGTCAACACGACGAGGAAAACAAGAACCTCAAGGGGGAGGAGAGCATGCTAGAACGAAAGGAAGAGGGGGAGTCCCTATCTCAAAGAGTAGAGCCAACCCGTTGGGGCCTTCACGTAGGAATGGCCGCCACCTCCTCACTTCAAGCACCACGAGCACGTCGCCTATACGAAGGGGACGTCACCTCCTCGCCATGAGCACCACGAACACGCCGAAGAAAGCAAGGGAGATCAGGGAGGAAGAAGAAGGGAAAGAAGAAATAGGAAATGGACGCCAGCCTCGGTTTGAACTGACGGCACCAGAAACACGACGAGTCGGGGCGATGTGACAAGGACCATGTCGCGACGGCTCCAGAGGTCGCGACACCATGTCGCGACTGACCCCCAGGTTGTGACCCCAAAAGCGGTCAAACCAAGGACTGGCCAAACCAGAACGCGACGGCTATCTAGGTCACGTCAACACTGTATGCGCCTGACACCCGACAAGGCCGTTCTGACAGAAAGGACGAGCGTCAGAATGAAGTCACGTCACCTCTAGATGGAGTGAGAAGAATGCGACGCCTATAGATGGCACGTCAAAGACATGACGCCTAAAGGGGGCGCGATAAGAAGCATGTCACGACCGACCATGTTGTCACGACACTATCGCGACCAGCAGGTTTGGCGACCCTGAGGATAGGGCAAGGCCCAAGGGAGCTGGATCTTACAGTTTTGGTCTTGGCTTTATATATCTTGGAATTTTCATAGGCTTCATTGCGCGATTCCTCATGTTCACTGAGTTGGAGGGCTCGATGTGATCTTGCTTGGGCTAAATCAAGGTTGAATTGTTTAATAGCCCAATAAGCCCTATGCTCTAACACAACAGGGAGGTGACAGGCTTTTCCAAAAATCATCCTATAGGGAGACATGCCAATGGGAGTTTTATAAGCAGTCCAATAGGCCCACAAAGCATCATCCAATCTTTCAGACCAATCTTTCCTATCGGGCCTAATAGTCTTTTGGAGAATATTCTTGATCTCCTTATTGGACACTTCCACTTCGCCATTGGTCTGGGGATGGTAGGGGGTAGCAATCTTGTGAGTTATCACATATATTTTAAGCAAAGCTCGAAATTGGGAATAAGTGAAATGAGATCCCCCATCACTTATGATAGTTCGAGGACACCCAAACTTGGAAAAGATATTCCTATGCACAAATTTCATGGCAACCTTATGATCATTGGTGCAGGTGGCAATGGCCTCAATCCATTTAGACACATGATCAACATCCACAAGGATGTACTCATTGCCAAAGGATGAATGGAATGGACCCATGAAATCAATCCCCCAGACATTAAAATTTCCACCACCAAAATGGGGTTGAGTGGCATCATGTCTCTCCTAGAATTGTTGCCTACTGTTTAGCATTTAAGACATGTCTTTCTGAATTCATAAGCATCATTGAATAATGTGGGCCAGTAAAACCCACTTTGCAAAACTTTATCAGTGGTTTTCTTTCCCGAGAAATGTCCACCACAAGCAAGTGTGTGACAAAAGTTGAGTATGCTTTGTTGTTCTTCCTCGGGTACACATCTCCTAATAACTTGATCTGGACCCATGAAAAATAGCTCAGGGTCATCCCAGTAATAATGTTTGACTTTAGAGAAAAAGTGTTCCTTTTCATTTTTTGACCATATTTCCGGAACTTGACCCACAACAAGGTAGTTGACAACGTGAGCATACCATGGAAGTGATTTATGAGAGACCGCAAGGAGGTGTTCATTGGGAAATGAATCATGCATAGGAGCACTTTTTGGGATGAGAATCCGAGACAAATGATCAGCACACAATATTTTTGTACCTTTCGTGTCTCGGATCTCCAAATCAAATTCTTGAAGAAGAAGGATCCATCTGATGAGTCTTGGTTTAGAGTCCTTCTTAGCTAAAAGATATTTCAAGGTAGAATGATCTGAGTAGATGATGACCTTTGCCCCTAAAAGATAAGATCAAAATTTTTCAAGGGCAAAGACTACAACAAGAAGTTCTTTTTTCGTGGTGGTGTAATGCAATTGAGCATCGGCAAGGGTGCGACTTGCATAGTAGATCACCACGGAACGTTTATCAATTCTTTGTCCTAAAACAACACCCATGGCATAGTCAAAGGCATCACACATGATCTCAAAGGGCAATGACCAATCAGAAGTTTGAAGAATGGGAGCTTTGGTCAAAGCCTCTTTCAAGGTAGTGAAGGCATCTAAACAAGCATTATCAAGGTGAAATGGGACATCCTTGGCTAGGAGAAGAGTTAAAGGGTGGACAATTTTGGAAAAGTTTTGAATGAACTGGCGATAGAGACCGGCATAGCCAAGAAATGAACGAATCTGTCTCACAGAGGTTGGAGGAGGAAGATCAGCAATGAGGTCAACTTTGGCCCTATCCACCTCTATACCCCGCTCAGACATAATGTGGCCCAAGACTATGCCCTCTCAAACCATGAAATGACTCTTCTCCCTACTAAGCACCAAGTTTGTCTCTATGAATCTAGCCAACACTTTCTTATGATTTATTAGACAACTGTCAAATGACTCCCCATATATAGAAAAATCATCCATGAATATTTCAAGGAAGTCTCTTACCATATCAGAGAAAATTGTCATCATGCACCTTTGAAAAGTGGTTGGCTGGTGCATTGCATAGTCCAAATGGCATTCTCCTAAAAGCAAATGTGCCATACGGGCATGTGAAGGCGGTCTTTTCATGATCTTCTGAGTAAATTGCTACTTGATTGTACCCAGAATACCATCCAAAAAGCATAAGAATTTTTGGCCCGCTAGTCTCTCAAGAATTTGATCCATGAATGGGAGTGGAAAGTGATCTTTCTTGGTCATGGCATTGAGCTTTCTATAGTCTATGCACACTCTCCATCTTGTTGTCAATGTAGTGGGTATTCCTCCCCTTGTTCACTTTCACAATTGTCAGCCCAGACTTCTTGGGAACCACGGGTTGGGCTGACCCACTGGCTATCTGATATTGGATAAGCAATTCTAGCATCTAGCCACTTCACTACTTCCTTCATGTTGGGGTTTAATCTCCTTTGTGTTTCCTGACTTGGTTTATCATTGTCCTCCAAGTAGATGTGGTGCATACAAATAGATGGACTGATCCCTTTAAGGTCGGCCACTGTCCACCCTATAGCTCCCCTATGCTCCTTTAAAACTTCTATCAATTGGGCTTCTTGGGTAGGGGTTAGGTTGGAGGCAATGATAGCAGGCAAAGTTTGGTTTGGGCCTAGGAATACATACTTGAGGGAGTCCGGAAGAGGTTTAAGCTCAAGATTGGGAGGACTTTCAAGTGATGGGAGAGCAAGTTCAGATTGTAAGGTCCGCAAAGGTTCAACTTTGGGCCAGAGAGTAGAATGGAGTGGTGAATCATATAAAGCATTGGTCTCCTCAAGTTGGTCAACATCTAGATCATTATCAATAAACTCAGTCAAAATGTCAATAGAATGACATCCTTCTTCTTGATCTGGATATTTAGAGGCTTTAAACACATTAGAGAGACCTTTTGTCCCCTAAAGGAAATGTTCATCATCCCCATAGCACAATTGATGTTGGCTTTGGCAGTAGCGAGGAAGGGATGACCTAAAATGATAGGAGTGTGTCTTAACTCTTGGGTGGTGGACATATCAAGGATGAGAAAGTCCACGGGGAAATAGAATTCATTGACTTTGGCAATCACTTCCTCTATCAGTCCCCGTGGAGTCTTGACCGAACAATCAGCCAGCTGCAGAATGATGGAAGTGGGCTTGAGTTCTCCTATGATGAATTGTTCAGAGATGAAAGTGGGGAGGAGATTGACACTTGCCCATAAATCATGAAGGGCCCTGTAAAGGTTATACCACCAATTCCAATGAAATAAGGGGAGCACCAGGGTCCTTCAGCTTTCTAGGGAGGTGATTTGTCAAGACTGCACTAACATCTTCAGATAGTCGAATTTTCTGAATTGCAGTCTTAGATTCCCTACGTGGAGTGCACAATTCTTTCAGGAATTTAGCATAAGCTGGAACATGTTTGATAGCATCAAGGAGTGAATGTTGATGTGGACTTGTTTGAATAATTCCTCATCTTGGACCGGCTTCTTCTTCCTAGTGGGCTTTGATTCTAGAGCACTAGGGAATGAAACTTTTGGTTGGTATGAAGTAGGATCCTCTTGGGCTTTCCCTTTTCCTTCTGTCTCTCCCCCCGACGTAGTCTGGATGGGCTCCTCTTCACTCTCACTTGTATCATCTTAAACTCCTTGAATAGAGTTATGAACAACCACTTTACCCTTGTGTGGGTCACTCAGAATTCTACCACTTCTATGACTTGAAATGGCTTTTATATTCTTCAATTGTGGGCCTCTTGATTGGGCTTGTTGGGCAGGTTGAGGTAGAAGGCCTGAATGTAAAGAAAAGCTTGGTGGTTGGTTCCTTGCCAAAGGTTGGCTACGCAATTGGCCTACTTCTCTTCTCATGGAGGTCTCAGCCATCTGGCCCACTTGGGCTTCTAATCTGGCCATAGTCTATTGATTTGAAGCCAAGAGCTGTTGTTGTTGGTGCAATTGTTGTTGTTGGGCCAAGATGATTTGTTGGAGTTGATTAAATTATTCTTCAAAATTTGTTTGAGGAGGTTGTTGGAAGGTGGGCTGAGCCTGCTTAGGTTGAGGTAGAGGATATTGGGTTGCTTAAGAGAATTGGGCCTGAGGCCCTCTAGCATAAGTGCCACTATAGAGATTGGACTGAGGTTGGAATTGGTTTTGGAATGGTTGTTTTTGTGCTTGAGTAATGGAGGGGTTAGGTCTTTGAGGTGGCATTTGTTGATTATTCCAAGAGAAATTTGGGTGATTTCTCATGCCCGGATTGTATGAATTGGAAAATGGGTCTAAATTGGACTTGGAGAATCCTTGGGCTGCTTGGACCTGTTCTTGGACTTGTTCTTGGATGAAAGGAGGGAGTTGAGCTACAGTTGGACATTCACTAATGTGGTGGGCCGGACTAGCACACAAACTACAGACTTCCTGATGATAGGAGTTTGGGCCAATATATGGGCTTGAGGGGGATGGGCCAAAGGGATCCTAATGGGTCCTAGACAAGATTTGGTCCATCTTTTAAGCCAGAGAGGCAACAGTTTGGGCCATAGTATCCACTTTTTCCTACTTTTGGGCCATGAGATTAGTCTCGAATCTGGGCTCCAATTCAGCCCGATTTCTCACTTCATACAACCCAGCCCGCTTGGATGGCCTAACAGATCTCTCATAAGAGGATAAAGAGGCATGATTTATAGAGTTTTCACTCAACATTTCAAAGAGATCATAAGTGTAGCAACCCTGGATATTTATGACCAATAAGGCTCCATATCCAAGTCCACTTCCCGTGATCGGACCGAAGTCTCGTAAGAGATATCTCACACAAGTGTCCAGTAGGAATATAAAAGACAATCACAAGAATATAAGACACAAGAAAGTACATGTTCTCATATTTATTTACTACAAATTACACTGTCCCAATAGAATATTACATGTCCAAGAGAAAAGTACAACTACCTAGGGCATATCCCGAGGGAGCAAAGCTCATACTAAACACAACTATAACTCAACTGCCAGTGGTACAAGTCTACCACAGCGCCGCTTCAAGCCAAACACATGGCAAACCCTAAAAAGAACTGTAAGGGAGTGAGCCTCAACAAGTCACAGGCTTAGCAGGGACCTCCCAAAAACAACCACAAACCAACAGCTAAAAGAAGGAACTAGGCCCTCTACCCCTAAGGGTCTCACTGTCAGCATAGTTAACAATAAACATAATTAAATTGAATTAAACATAAACACACCAGCTGACACATCTCACAGGAAACAAAGGAAGCAACAGGACTAGTGTAGAAACACCAGTCCACCCCAGCAATTGAAACCACCACGCCACAAGCCATATAGGCCAACTACTAACAGACAGTAACAAGACTAACAACATGGAGTCAGTCCCCCACAGTAATTAACGAGTAAAACAAAGGCCACACAGGCCAACTACCCACTAAGGGTAACATGACTAATCAACAAGGGTTAGTCCACCACAATACTCACGGTAACAAACACATCAGAGAACTACCCACACAAGGGTACGACACCACAAGTGGAAGATCACACAACGCGTCCCCCACAGAAACTGGTCCACCTCAACACCCGAAAAGGGTAGCACACTACATGCCACAACAACCAACAACCCACACAGGGTACAGGTACCTGAAGCCACGAGGTACTACAACTAAATCACAAGAGCCATTGTGTCACCAGCACGGAACACAACCAACGGTTACAAACCACAACCGGTGAGTCACCACTCTCAAGCCACAACCACTAACTAAGCATGAGTAAGAAGGAACGACGCCACCACATGGGAACGGACTACTCGTTTATGACACCAGTGTCCAACCTAGACGACACAGCATGAGAACCACCTCTCAGTCTCGTAGTCAAGGATGAAAAGTGTAATGACCCGACCTCCCGGACCCCCGCCAGGGACCCTCGAAGGTCGCACTGCCACCCACGGATCCGAAGACCCAGAAGGGTTAGAATTTAGTCCAGTGAGATAAGCAATGAATTCAAATAACTATAACAAGCAAGTTCGTACATTAACAAAAAAATATGTACAACATGTCCCAAATAAAAGTACAGGTACAGAAGAAAGGTGCAGTCCTTAAGGGGCATACCCCGAGGACTTGCAAAAAGGCCACTCTCAACTCACGGTACAAGAGCACTCACGCTCACAACTCACACTGCTAGCAACGCACGGCGAACAAGCCACCACCACGACCGTAAGGCAACGAACTCTTGCGACAACGAGTCCCTATCTGAAGAGAATAGGGGGGTGAGCCTCGCGAACAAGGCTTAGTAAGGATTACTAGTCCCTTACCAGCCAGAGCAGTAGGAACTCCAACAAAACGGAAGCAAAACTACTCTACAAAGCAATAAAGTGAGAAACACCTACTGCAGAGTACTACAAAGCAGCGGAAACAGAGTAAACGCCTCGACTACAACCTGGGTTAGGCTAAAGACGACTCCTGCAGAACCAGCGGAGTCAAACACATGTGGAAGCAACTAGAGTAACGCCATGACCCGCAAGCAGGGTCGGGCCAGAGCAAAGCAATGCGGAAGCAAACCCTCGACACACACCCGCCGAGACAAAGAAGCTCACAGAACACCGGAGCGACCACGTGAGACCAGAGTGTGACGGCCCTGGATATTTATGCCGAATAAGGCTCCATATCCAGATCCGCCTCCCGCGAACGGACCGAAGTCTCACAAGGGATATCTCACACACGTGTCCAGGAAGAGTATAAAAGACAAACCACAACAATATAAAACACAAGAAAGTACATGTGTTCATATCTGTTCATAAATTTGTACAACTGTCCCATTACATTAATACATGTCCAATTAAAAAGTACAACTACCTAGCGCATACTCCGAGGGAGCACAAGCTTACACAGAAACTAACTACAACTCAACTGCTGGTGGTACAAGTCTGCCACAACGCCGCTGCAAGCCAAACACATGGCAAGCCCTGAAAAGAACTGTGGAGAAGTGAGCCTCAACAAGTCGCAGGCTCAGTAGGGGCTACCCAAAACAACACCGTAACCATGGACACCTCAACCCCAAAGGGTCTCACTGGCAGCACAATAGCCAAATCATTTCATGCTCACAACAATTGAATTTAAACTGCAATTAAATATAAACACATTAACTATTCCGAACCTCAGAAAGTAAAAGGGAACAACATGACTAGCTCACACCACTAGTCTGCTCAACAACAGTAACGCCTAGGCCTCAAGCCTCACAGGCAAACCACAGTCACAACCAATCATTTAAGCTATAAGCCGCACAAGCAAACCACTGCCTATGCTATAAGCTTCACAGGCGAGTCTCAAGTACGTGGGCAATAGGACTGCTAACCAAAAGCTCATCCTTTATACCCCAAACCACAATATGTCGGAAGCCACACACAGAATGGCAGGGTTGGCTACAACGGCTAATCCATCACACACGAAAATCATATACGGAAGCTTACCCGAGGAAGGGTAAAGCACATTGAGTGGAAGGTCACACGACATGACCACCACGAAACACAGTTCCACGTCAACACCAGAAAAGATTGGTATATGACGTACCACCACAACCATTACCACACGGGGTACAAGTACCTATTACCACAAGGTACCAGCACGGAAACCGCAAGTAAACCAGTGCTGTAACAGGGCATACCATAGCGAGCTAAACCACATTTGGTGAGTCAACACTCACCAACCATAACCAAAACTGTGCCACCACTCGGGCACACCACAAGCTACAATATCAGTCACAACTGTGCCAACACCTGGGCACACCTCGAACGGGTCAAACATCGACCACGAGTCACAAACTCATGAGCCATAGCCAGTGGCAAAGCACGAGTCGGAAAGGAACGACGCTACCATACGGGAACAGACTACTGGCTGATCAGGCCAATATCCAACCCGGAAAACACTACATAAGAACTACCTCTCAATCTCGTAGCCATGGACCCTCAGTCCAGCTACGGCTCCACAAACTCACAAGTCAAGCAACTAACTGTGGAGACTAACAAACACCACCACTACCTGCAGTCTCACACACTACATGCCCATGCCTGGCACCTTTAAGGACTCAGGCCCGAGCTCCCTAAAGTGAGGCACTGGAACAGGACTAGCTGAGGCCCAGTACGTCTACTGGTGTCCGTACCCCCAACCACGAGCGCGCTACAAGCGACCAAACAAAGAACCAACTCAACCACAAGTCGCTGCCCTCTGTCGTCTTTCCTCGACTGGACATACAACTCAAACGCAGGGGTGAGGGTGTCCAGGACAGACGACACAGACCTCGACGGTACTACGCAAGTACCAGGACAAACCCCGAGCACAACAAACACACGTGCCTGGCTCACACACAACCTGGGGTACCCGACTAGAGAGGCATTCCGGAATAGGCGTCGGACCACCACACTCGGCAATACACAAACAACAACACTTACATGTTCTATCTTTATACACACCACGGTACATATGTGAGGAATAGCTTGTCCTGGTCACTCGTGACTCACAAGCTAACCTACACCATCACACACATAAACCATATTAATATTAACACCACGGCCTGTCATCGATCACCTTGTGACCTCCACTGCCACACTAAACACAGTACACAATAATTATGTAATAATCATACTTATACTTTACTAATTAAGCTGAGGTCGCGACAAGGGGCCAAGTTGCCTTCAAAATGTGACCCATCGACTTGTCGCGTTCATAACACGAATGCGACGGGTCGCGCTGTCGCGTTCAGTACGTGACACCCTAGGCCGTCGCCTTCACAGGCGTAAACCCTAATCCGGGAGAAACTCCCCGGATCACCATTCCGGACCATTCAAACCACGCTTAATTCACATTTTTCATGCTTTAGTGGATACCCTAACATGGTATCTACAGTTTACAAAGCAATAAACAAGCTAACATGCAATCCACAACACTAATCTAGGTAGAACACCCTACCTTCACGAAGAACGTGCAAACCGACGATGGCACAGCATCTCCCCCACTCCAAGCGATGTCTTCGCGACGAGAGCGCGTTGAAAACTCCACTAAAACCTTGAATCGCCCAAAACCACCGTAGCAACTCCTTCTGGGCCGAGCAGAGCTTGCCCCAACACTGTCTGGCCAAAACTCTCTTAAAAATGCACAGCAGTTGGGATCACGACGTGTACCCCCTTCCCGACCTGATCGCGACTTAGGTGACCGTTCTCCTTCCTAAGGCCGACGTCAGCTGACTGCCCGGCAAGCAACATGCGGCAGCCATGAAGACGACGTCCGCCAAACAACGGTAACAGGAACGCGACCACCAGAGCTGTCGCGTTCAGAACGCGACGCACACCCTGTCGCGTTCATAGGTAGAAAACTGTGAGCTCTTTGGGCCCAATCTGGCGGCGCACCAAGCCTCACAACGCGCGTAAACACCTGAAACACGCACTAATGGGCCACACATTGGCCACCAAACACACTAAGTAGGGATCTTCAAAGATCCGAAAAACGCGCGTTGTTACATTATTATCACCTAAAAAGAAATGTCGTCCTCGACATTCAAAACAAATTATAATAAACCAGATTATCACCTAAAAAAAATAAAACCATATACATAACAAGTAGGATACACTTCCTCTGTATCTTCCTCTTCAACCATCTGCACTGACTGATCCACCTTTTCATTCCCATGTTTGTTCTGCCTTTCCTTTCTTTTCAATTCATTCCACAACTGCCTTATTCTGTAATTTTAATCTGCTATTTCCTTACCTTTTATCCGTAGGCGATTCCATCTTGCTGGTGGCGCTTTATCTCCTTGGACTGAATCTACTTTCACATTTTTTCGGCTGTGTTTGCAACATTTCTTTCGGGACCGCTTTATCTTTCTCGAATATTTACACTGTAATACTCTATCATGCCATAATCCTTCCAAATTCTTGAATTTTCCGGTGCCATTTTCTTTTTCTATTTATCATTGCTTGTTGTTATCCTGTCTCATCTGCATTTACATTCGCAACTGTCATTTTTTTTTCAAAGAAAACCAATCACCATCTTTGAATTTCCTACCCTTTTCATATTATTCTGCCCATACTGCTTTAAATCATTTCTGATTAAAAACCATAATAACCTCTGTTCCATTATTCGCTACACAAAACTTTATACTTTCTCCTTATTCAAGCAAACCTTGAACAATCTGTGAATATTAAATCTTTCTTGCTTCCGCTTCCGCTGCACTACTCTGATCACACTGAACACTTTTACAAAATATTCCACAATTTCTGTTCTCATTATTACTTTGAATTACTTTCTTCTGGCTTCAACTGTATTAATTTCTAACTTTTAACTGCTCCTCAAATCATCTTGTTCAATTAATTTGTGTTGAAGATATTACTGCAATTCTGATCTGCTAAACCACTATAGACATGTTGTGCTCTTCATATACATTTCTTGCTTTACTGACATTCTCTAGCTAATCTCATAATTTTGTTGCATAAACTTTCCAAATATTCTTTATGCTCCTGCTCCTGCATCAAACTCCGGAATATCTTAATAACAATCCCTTTCTGCTCAATTAAATCGTTTCTTTGCACCGATATGCAAACTCTAACTGACATTTCCTGACTCATTTGATTTTATTCACTTCATCATTTGCTAAATTCTTCTTTTCTCTGGTCCATATTTCTTTTTTATCTAAACTGCCAATCATTCTAATCATAATATCTTTGCTGTAGAATACTTCTCTTATTCATTCTGCTGCCTGACTAATCTTACTGTACCGTTCATATCTTTTCTTTAAAATACAGCAAAAACTCAAATTTGAATACCAATTTCTTTAAATATATCAACTTGCTCTGTCTGCTTCCCTTATTCCATTAAATGCTCTTTTCTTAAATACCATAAATATCACAATCTACTTGTTGTTTCTCTCAACTCAAGATTTATTAACTACTTCTCCATTAATACGCTTCTTTCCATTCTATTTCATTTGCCTTAAACTCATTCCAATATACATGACTTTAATTTTGATTTTCCTCAAACTACTCATAGTTACTAACTTTCATTGCTCTTATCTTTAGCACAACAACAATCTTTACTAACTCTCTCTGAAGAATTCCTCATAATCTGCCATTCACCAACTAAATATTTTCTTGTGCAATTCTCAAAAAATTTCATTATACACTGATCTTATTTCTCTCTTTCTTTATTCAACTGATCCTTTCTGTACATATTTATACAAATCCTCATATCAAACTTCATATTACCATTATTATTCATAACAACACTTTTTCTCAAATTTCTGATCTCAGGCATTTTAATCTATCTGCCATAAACCACTGCTCCCTTCTGTACCAGTACCTCTTTTAAAGCTAATCTACCTTACTTAATCATGCCAAATTTTTCATAACACAAATCACATTCTCATTCATACTATTTCTTGATATCATCTGACTCAGATCTCTGATGCCACAATACCTCTGCTGAGGTTCTCAACTATATTTTGCACATTTAATCACTTTGAACACACACACTAACATGTTCCTCATCACCTTGTTACCATATACCTATCTCTGTTAACTCTATATCTCATTATAACTTACTTATTGAATTCCATATCCAAACTTGTTAATCTCCTCAATTCCTTTAACTGCGAATCATTAACAACCAAACTGATCTATCACAAACCAGCACGTTGGTATAATCACATAGATTATACCACCTCTAATCACATCAACTTTCAATAACTGTTAACAGCTACCAAATTCTCAAAACATAAACACGTTCTACATAACAAAAACTTAAACAAATACCACTTTAACCAACACAAAACTGCAGACTTACTACCAGCAGTGGACATTAATCCATGTATTGGGACATTGTACTTTCAATGTCTTTTCATATTCTAACTGGACATTGCTCTGATACCAACTAGGACGGCCTTGGATATTTATGCAAAATAAGGCTCCATATCCAGATCCGCCTCCCGCGAATGGACCGAAGTCTCGCAAGGGATATCTCACACACTTATCCAAGAAGAGTATAAAAGACAAACCACAACAATATAAAACACAAGAAAGTACATGTGTTCATATCTGTTCACAAATTTGTACAACTGTCCCATTACATTAATACATGTTCAATTAAAAAGTACAACTACCTGGGGCATACCCCGAGGGAGCACAAGCTTACACATAAACTAACTACAACTTAACTGCTAGTGGTACAAGTCTGCCACAACGCCGCTGTAAGCCAAACACACGGCAAGCCCTGAAAAGAACTGTAGGGAAGTGAGCCTCAACAAGTCACAGGCTCAGTAGGGGCTACCCAAAACAACACCGTAACCACGGACACCTCAACCCCAAAGGGTCTTACTGGCAGCACCAATAGCCAAACCATTTCATGCTCACACAATTGAATTTAAACTGCAATTAAATATAAACACATTAACTATTCACAACCTCGTAAAGTAAAAGGGAACAACAGGACTAGCTCCACACCACTAGTCCGCTCAACAATAGTAACGCCTAGCCCTCAAGCCTCACAGGCAAACCACAGTCACAACCAATCATTTAAGCTATAAGCTGCACAAGCAAACCACTGCTAGGCTATAAGCTTCACAGGCAAGTCTCAAGTACGTGGGTAATAGGACTGCTGACCTAAAGCTGGTCCTTTATACCCCAAACGACAATATGTCGGAAGCCACACACAGAATGGTAGGGTTGGCTACAACGGCCAATCCATCACACACGAAAACCATATACGGAAGCTTACTCGAGGAAGGGTAAAGCACATTGAGTGGAAGCTCACACCACACGACCTCCACGAAACACAGTTCCACGTCAACACAGAAAAGACTGGTATACGATGTACCACCACAAACCATTACCCACACGGGGTACAGGTACCTATTACCACAGGGTACCAGCATGGAAACCGCAAGTAAACCAGTGCCGTAACAGGGCATACCATAGCGAGCTAAACCACATTTGGTGAGTTAGCACTCACCAACCATAACCAAAACTGTGCCACCACTCGGGCACACCACAAGCTACAACCGCAGTCACAACTATGCCAACACCAGGGCACACCTCGAATGGGTCAAACCTCAACCACGAGTCACAAACTCACGAGCCATAGCCAGTGGCAAAGCACGAGTAGGAAAGGAACGATGCCACCACACGGGAACGAACTACTGGCTGATTAGGCCAATATTCAACCCGGAAAACACTACACAAGAACTACCTCTCAGTCTCGTAGCCACGGACCCTCAGTCCAGCTACGGCTCCACAAACTCACAAGTTAAGCAACTAACTATGGAGACTAACAAACACCACCACTACCTGCAGTCTCACACACTGCAGGCCCATGCCTGGCACCTTTAGGGACTCAGGCCCGAGCTCCCTAAAATGAGGCACTGAAATAGGACTAGTTGGGGCCAGTACGTCTACTGGTGTCCGTACACCCAACTACGAGCACGCTACAAGCGACCAAACACAAAACCAACTCAACCACAAGTTGTTGCCCTCTGTCGTCTTTCCCTCAGCCGGACGTACAACTCAAATGCAGGAGTGAGGGTTTCCAGGATAGACGACACAGACCTCGACGGTACCACGCAAGTACCGGGACAAACCCGAGCACAACAAACACATGTGCCTAGCTCACACAGAACCTGGGGTACCCGACTAGAGAGGCATTCCGGACTAGGCGCCGGACCACCACACTCAGCAATACACAAACCACAACACTTACATGTCCCATCTTATTACAAACCATGGTACATATGTGAGGAATAGCTTGTCTTGGTCACTCGTGACTCACAAGCTAACCTACACCATCACACACATAAACCATATTAATAATAACACCACGGCCTGTCATCGGTCACCTTGTGACCTCCACTGCCACACTAAACACAGTACACAATAATTATGTAATAATCATACTTATACTTTACTAATTATCCATCTAGGATAATCTATAAAAGATCCTAAAGGATCAAGGCTAGATTCAAATGTGAACCTCACCGCCACAATACCACGGACTAACCACAATAATTAAGATACAATAAACACAATAATGTACGATGTGCCATGCACACACAAACCACATGCACAACATTCAAACCACGTAGACACCATGTGTATAATACACCAACCAGGTGCACCACACATCATTCATGTTAAAAACATGTCCAACACATGGATAGCACGCTCCAAGAGCGCTACAGGTGCCAACGCACCACACATACTACGTAAACACCAAGCCGATTACGTACATAACACATTAACCACGTAAAATATGCCCACCTTGTGAGCAATACGCTTCATGAGCGTAACAAGTGCACTGGCTCTACCTATCATTGCCATGGACAACAAATACGAATAATCGTTTAACCACAACACTAAAAGCATACATGTCCAAACCTCTCAGCTGAGGTCGCAACAAGGGGCCAGGTCGCCTTCAGAATGCGACCCATCGACTTGTCGCGTTCATAACACGAACGCGACGGGTCTGGCAGTCGCGTTCAGAACGCGACACCCTGGGCCGTCGCCTTCACAGGCGTAAACCCTAATCCGGGAGCAACTCCATGGATCACCATTCTGGACCATTCAAACCACGCTTAATTCATGTTTTTCATGCTTTAATGGATACCCTAACATGGTATCTACAGTTTGCAAAGCAATAAACAAGCTAACAAGCAATCCACAACACAAATCAAGGTAGAACACCCTACCTTCATGAAGAACATGAAAACCGACGATGGCACACTGTCTCCCCCACTCCAAGCGATGTCTTCGTGACGAGAGCGTGCTAAAAACTCCACTAAAACCTCGAATCGCCCAAAACCACCGCAGCAGCTCCTCTTGGGCCGAGCAGAGCTTGCCCCAGCTCTGTCAGGCCAAAACTCTCTTAAAAACGCACAGCGGTTGGGATCGCGATGTGCACCCCCGTCGCGACCTGATTGTGACTTAAGTGACGTCGACTTACCAAGGCCGACGTCAGCTGACTACTCGGCGAGCGACATGCGGCAGCCATGCAGACAACGTCTGCCAAACAGCGGTAACAAGAACGCGACCACCAAGGCTGTCGCATTCAGAATGCGACGCACACCCCTGTCGCGTTCACAGGCAGAAAACCTGTGAGCACTTTGGGCCCAATCTGGAGGCCCACCAAGCCTCACAACATGCATAAACACCTAAAACACGCACTAATGGGCCTCACATAGGCACCAAACCCACTAAGCAGGGATCTTCAAAGATCCGAAAAACGCGCGATGTTACACAGAGTCTTACGACACAAGCACCCAACATACCATACCTCCACGAGGTCCAGAAGGAACAACCAGGTGTCACCACGAGAGACACCGAACAACCATGTGAGAAGCAACGTCTCACCACAGGCACAGCCACCTAGACCTCCATAAGGTCGAGGGTCCACAAGCAGAACCAACTTGCACCTCGGACACTCCACGAGGTCAGGGAACTACACCTACCGGTGCCACCAAAGAACGGGTTATTGAAACAGTAGTGGGTGTCTACACAAGACACCCCGAGAGAACCTGCAAAATGGAAAACACTACACACGGCCCGCAAGGCCAACTGACAAAGTCCAAGGAAGCGAGACACGGCTAGGCTACAACCACCGTGTAAACCAGGGCAACGAGAACACAAGCTCGGAAACAACGTGTGAAGCAACGACACTGCAAGAACAACCAAACCACCGCTACAAGTGCCTTAGTCCAGGTCTCCCCTCCCGTCGGAGCGAGACGCATGGAGTAAGCAACCACAACCACAACCACCGCAGTCTGGCCGAACTGCGGCCCACACTTGACCTCCCTACGTGGCTCCAGAACCAACATAGAGTGAGGCAATGAGAAGGACTAACTGGTCCGCACCGGAAGTGCACCTCAACCACCTTGGAGACCTAGACCAACTAAGAGAGCTCTACAAACAGCTCACACTGCTACCCCACCGTTTTCCCCTTCTGCTCCAAGTCTGAGACTTGAGCACGCCCGCCACCCGGAGCAACACCCTCTGACATAGGCGCACGGGGCTAGGGATCCCAGGAAATGGTACTACCTATCTCGCGGACAAGCCCTCAAGTGCCGAGCACCGGGCGAAAGAGAACTGGCGTGGCAAACACCAACAAAAACAGCACCACTGGCTCGTAACCCAGGCAAGCCCAGCGGCCACAGGCACGCACGGCACCCCTTCTGGAAACCCTCAGAAGAGCCGTCGGCCAACGCCGACACACACGACATGGCCTGAGAAGTCGGAACACCACCAGGCAGAATATAAACCAACGCTCTTCTAATAATCGATTGGCAGCCAGACCATCGATTATTAGACAGACGCGAGCCTCCTAGCGACGCTGCTAGGACACAGCCACAAAGGTGTCACCTTCGGTCAGTGAACGCAGGGAGGCAACCTGCTGCGTTCCTACTAGAAGGTCCGGAGGGCAACCCTACCTTGGGGCACAAGCTGACATGCCAACAGGCCACGGAAACACCCACGGCAACACAGGTCTTGTCGCACCCTCCTAGCTTGTCGCGATCACATCACGACGGTCAGGGCACTGTGACAAGCGCCCTGTTGCGACAGTGAAGTGGGTCGTGAGAATAGAGCTGTCACGACAGGAAACCAGGTTGCGACACCCTTGTCGCGACAGTCGACCACGCCGCAAAAGCAACCCTATCACGATGGGAAACAGGGTCGCGACATGACCCTTATCGTGACGGCCACCCGCGCCACGATAAGGTCACATCGAACCGGGGCGACGCCTTATCTGATGTCGTGATGCGCTCGGTGGTTGCGACATCAGCTGGAAGGCCGACCACCGGGATGCCACATCCTAGGGTCCCCCACACGCTACAAACACTAAAACCATGGGGAGGGGAGCATGGTGAAAGCAGTAAAACCATGCATCCCACAAAGTGGACTCGCAATCCACACCAACAAGAAAGGGCACAAGAATCCCTACTGAGAACGAAGAACCAACCCACAAAGGGGCCTTCACGACGCCACGGCCGCCTCCTCCTCGCTCCACGACCCCACTCCTGAGCTCCTCACGAGCTACCGATGCCACCAAGCTCCAACCGTCAAAGAAGGGAAAGCTTTCCCCCTCGGAGAGGAGGGAAAGGAGAAAGGGAAAGAAAGGGAAAGGGGAAGCCGGCCATGGCTTTTAGCCTCCGGCCCCCAGAACACGACGGGGTGGGGCGTCACGATATAAACCTTATCGTGACGGCCGCCCCCACCGCGACCAGAATGCGCCCACCGTGGGTGCCGCGACAACCCGACAGGTCAGTCTGCCACGCTTACCACTCTGACAGGCGTCAGACGACTAAAAAGCATAAAGCAGTCGTGACCCGTTGACCGCGCGCGACAAGAACGTGACGCCGAAGGCTGTCGCAACAGGGATGACTGTCGCGACGGGCACCTCCGTCGCGACAAGGCCAGTCATCCCTCACACGCATGAAAGCCGGAAAGCTCGAGATGTTACAAAAGGTCCAACTGTCGCTCCACAACCACACATTAAAGCCAAAGAATAGTGGAGTCCAACCAACACCACACCTGCAGACCACACCACTGCAGGCCCATGCCTGGCACCTTTAGAGACTCTGGTCTGAGCTCTCTAAAGTGAGGCACTGGAAACAAGACTAGCTGGGAACCAGTACGTCTACTAGTGTCCGGCCCCTAACCACGAGCATGCTACAAGTGACCGAGTTCACCCACAACACACAAGTCGTTGTCCTATTTCCGTCTTTGCCTCCGTCAGACATACAACTCAAACACAGGAGTGATGGTGTCCAAGAAGATGACACAAACCTCGATGGTATACACAGTACTGGGAAAAATCCCGAGCACAACAAACACAACGTGTCTGGCTCACAAAGAACCTGGGGTACCTGACTAGAGAGGCATTCTGAAATAGGTGTCAGACCACCAAACTCGGCAAACACACAACCCACGATACATACTTATACCACCTTTATTTATAACCACAGTTATTCACATGTAAACTTGCTTGTCATTGGTCATCACATGACCTCCATAGCAACACAACCCATGATGTACATTAACCACATAATTAACATAATTAACTTAACTTCCTAACTAATCATAATCCAAACCATTAAACCTATAACAGGCTTAACATGAATAACCACATTAACGTCACTATCATAACTTACTAATTAACGACAAACCAAGTCATTAACTTAAACATGCTTTATTGACATAATAACAACTTACACACATTAACAACACCCTAGAAAACTAGGGCTAGGTCAACACCAGACCATCACAGCCCAACCACCACCAACAAACCTCGGAAGCTGAAATGCGATGGAGAAAATCGTTGCCTTTAAGAACACGACGGTCTGTCCAGACGTGATTCCAAACCGAACGCGACAGGGCCCAGCGTCGCGGCCATAACGCGATGGCCCGATATGTCACGTTCAGGCCAAACGGTCAAACACTGACAGTCAAAACACAAATCATGATGGAACGACACTCGCGACAAAGACCACACCAAGCCATACACCAAATCGTGACGGACCACACTGACACGTTCAACAAGAATATGAAGAGACGAGTGGTCGCGTACACACCAATCAATCCAGCATCGGTCTGAACACATGACGTGATGAACCATGTCGTCGTGTTCACAAAAAAATGCGACAGTTCAGTCCGCCACCTTCTCAGGCAAATGACTGAACCCCCTCCCCTTCTCCAGAAACCATCCACACACATCATGCAACTCACACACAAGCTCACAAAATGAAAGCTGAACTAGCACATGTTATCATATCATGCTTTTAAAGCTTTAAAACAATTAAATAACACAAAGGAAAAGAGGAAGTCTCCCTACCAACTTAACGAGCCCATAAAACTCAAAGAACACCACATTGTCGGCCTGTCCACACTCCGGTCACCCTCCTCACGTGGAAACTGAGCTGCACAAACCACCAGAAAGCCAGAATCGCCTAGGAGATGCCACAGCAGCCTCCCCTCGCTAGACAGAGACAACCTTGCTCTGTCTGGCCTGGAACAAAAAATTAAATGCATAATCCAAATCACGACGGAGGCAACTGTCGTGTTTAAGACACCTTAAATGCGACAGACCTGGCCATCGCCAAACGCGTCGTGCCACAGAAGGTGGTTTGGTGAATCGTGACGTAGGAAGCCGTCGCGTTCAAAACACGACGACATACCCCGTCGCCTTCTTCACCAAAAAACTTGCAAGCTATATGGGATAAAACTTAAGGCCCACAACACCCATACAAGACCCGAAAGCCACAACCAAGGCTCATTGACCCCACATTGGCCATGAGCACCACGCCAGAACCATTAAACACAGATCCGAACAACCACGACGTTACATTACTATCACCTAAAAAGGAATGTCGTCCTCGACATTCAGAATAAAACCATGGCAAGTCGAACTATCACCTAAAAAGAAATAAAGCCATCGACACAACAAATAAGATACACTTCATGGCTTCTAGTTGCTCTTCAGACTCTCTGCTTGCCTGCCACAATTTAATCAACTTTGTTCTCTTTCTATTCCAATTCCTTTCATAGCTTGAGGAATACTAACTTGTTGTAGGTGCTTTATCTCTTTGGACTCAACCTGCTTCCATATTTTCCTGGTTGTGTCTGCAATATCCTTTTATGTATCATTTTGCTTGCTAGAAATCCTTTATCATAAACCACTGCCTCTGACTATTCTGCCACATCCTTCAATACTGACTTGTCATTAACTGTAACTCTGCCTCAATTTCATTCATATTTCTGACTACCAATCTACTTTCTGCGTCAACAATTGCTTGCACATTTTCACTGTTCACTTTATATGTTGGTGCCACTACTTTATGTCTGCACTCACTTATCATTTTGCTTTGCCAATTACCAATTACATGTACAAGAACACTTTCTGCTCTGACCTGCTGTCCATTTTTTTATTCAATCTGCTTTCTTGCTCTGTATACCAACAATATCTGATACAGTACTCTGAAACTACATTCTTCCCATTATTCCATTTCTTTATGTTACCTGTTACTTTTCTACTGCACACAGTGATTATATCGGATACTTGTCAAATACTCTGCAAATTCTGCTCTCAATAATACTTTCAATTCTTTCCATTTCTATTACCATTCTGACTTTAAGTGAACCCAAATCTAACTTACTAAAAACCATCTTATCAACTACCACCGGAAGGAAATATCTGAAGCTTCAAACTGTGCTCTTTGTCATACTATTATTATCACATTCTGCTCTTTACTATTCACTAAAAATTACAATCTGGTTGACTTATTAAATAATTCACCTGCACTACTGTAACATTGTACTCTCTTATCTAAGGATAAAATTGCACATTTGACTTTACATATGCCTGCTAATAACTCTGTTCAATTCTTTCAATTAACGGCCAACCAACCCAAAAAGTCTTCTTTGTTTAACTGGTTAAGCCTTTCCATCTGCATTCCACACTCACTCACCTCATGAATTTTAACTGTACAAATTACTTATTCTTCCTATTTTACTCTACCATAACCTCATCTATTCTTTATTCTTCAACCAATCTGTCTCTGCTAGCACATCAAATTCTGACAAATATTCTAATGAAAGAATACCTCTGCTCAATTGAATTCCTTGATCTACACTATTCCATAACCTCGTACTATAAATTACTTTAATCATCTGACTATAACCAGCTGCTAACTTGATGTATTCATTTCTTCTAATTAATAATACTCAACTTTAAATTTACTGCCACTGCAATAAACACATTACCATGATCTGTCCTTTCTGATTCCCCTGTCCACACTGTTGCTTTATAATCTCTACATCTATTCTTACTGTACTCTACTGTTACATCTTATTTTTATTTACTGAAACATTATTGCCATAACACTATTACTAGTACTAACAATCCTATATTTCTATTTCCTTCCTTTTCTGAATCAGCCTTCTATTCACTCTCTTTACTAAAAAACTTAATCCCAAATTCTCACAATTGAAACACCTTTCTTGACCTCTAATCTGATCGTGCTGAATTTCAAAATCTTACTCAAAATAACATTGATCTCACTTACCTGACTTTATACCGATTCCTTGCCTCAACTGTTACAATACACTGAACATTTCTGCATAACATCACAAAATCTTATTGCAACACATAACAATCACTTTTTCTAATAACAACAATCTGCAATTCAGAACTATTATCTACTTACCCATTACTGATCCTTAATTAATCTCAAAAATCTATTCAAGCTCAACAACCTATTCATTCACTCTTTCTTTGATCAACCATTCTCATTTCTATGCTTTTCACAATTTTGAACAAATCCTTCTAATACTAAAAACATTTCTAATTACAAACCACTCTTAATTCCATTGCTACAATTGTTGTTACTCTGTTTACCAATACCTCATATAATGCTGATCTAAAATCTTTCACATCATTGATCTTATTACCATCTGAATGGTTTCTTAATATCCACTGACACAAGTCACAAACATAATACTTACCTTTACCAGATTCCTCAATCTTTTATAGCTGACAATCTTTAGCACAACATTGTTCCATCCTGTCACTCTATCGGCACTCTAACTCTATTACATGGTTCCCTCCAAAATAAATCTTGTTTACACTTATATACTTGCACTGCCATATACCTGTCTCTGCTGATCCTCTATTCATTAAAACATTTCCACTGCACTAAATCATATCCCTCTTGGAAAACAACTTTACCTTCACTAAACAATACCACTGAAGGTACCGACTCTTTTTCAACTTGCACTGCTTACCAAATCAATTCACATCAACTCACATCTGCACATATCTTCACCAATCTCCATATCAAACTTTCTAACTCTGCTACCTTACTCAATAACTGCTATCAACTGCCAACCTCACAAACATGTACACACAATTTACATTCCAAAAACACGGGTGAAAACCATGTAAAACCAAAGACTTACTACCAACAGTGGACATTTAACCATGTTTTGGGACATTGTAACCTTAATGTCTTTTCATATTCTAACTGGACCATGCTCTGATACCAACTGTAGCGACCCTGGATATTTTTGCCCAATAAGGCTCCATATCTAAGTCCGCATCGGACCGAAGTCTCGCAAGGGATATCTCACACAAGTGTCCAATAGGAATATAAAAGACAATCACAAGAATATAATTAAGACACAAGACAGTACATGTTCTCATATTTATTTACCATAAATTACACTGTCCCAATAGAATATTACATGTCCAAGAGAAAAGTACAACTACCTGGGGCATACTCCGAGGGAGCAAAGCTCATACTAAACACAACTACAACTCAACTGCTGGTGGTACAAGTATGCCACAACGTCGATGCAAGCCAAACACACAAAAAACCCTAAAAAGAACTATAAGGGAGTGAGCCTCAACAAGTCACAGGCTTAGCAAGGACCTCCCAAAAACAACAACAAACCAATAGCTAAAAGAAGGAACCAAGCCCTCAACCCCTAAGGGTCTCACTATCAACACAGTTAACAACAAACATAATTAAATTGAATTATAAACATAAACACACTAGCTGACACAGCTCACAGAAAACAAAGGAAGCAACAGGACTAGTGTAGAAACACCAGTCCACCACAGCAACTGAAACCACCACGCCACGAGCCATATAGGCCAACTACTAACAGACAGTAACGATACTGACAACACGGAGTTAGTCCCCCATAGTAATTAATGAGTAAAACAAAGGCCACACAAGCCAACTATCCACTAAGGGTAATAGGCCTAATCAACAAGGGTTAGTCCACCACAATTCCCATGGTAACAAACACATCGGAGAACTACCCACACAAGGGTACAACACCACAAGTGGAAGGTCACACAACACGACCCCCATAGAAACTAGTCCACCTCAACACCTAAAAAGGGTAGCACACTACGTGCCACAACAACCCACACAGGGTACAAGTACTTGAAGTAATGAGGTACCACAACTGAATCACAAGTGCCACTGCATCACCAGCACGGCACACAACCAACGGTCATAAACCACAACCTGTGAGTCACCACTCTCAAGCCACAACCACTGACCAAGCATGAGTCGGAAAGAACGACGCCACCACATGAGAACAGACTACTGGTTCATGACGCCAGTATCCAACTTGGACAACACAGCACGAGAACCACCTCTCAGTCTTGCAGTCAAGGACGAAAGGTCCAACTGCTGCTCCACAACCACACAGTAAAGCTAAAGAACAGTGGAGTCCAACCAACACCACACCACTGCAGGCCCATGCCTGGCACCTTTAGAGACTCTGGCCTAAGCTCTCTAAAGTAAGGCACTAGAAATAGGACTAGCTGGGGACCAGTATGTCTACTAGTGTCCGTCCCCCAACCACGAGCATGCTACAAGTGACTGAGTACACCCACAACACACAAGTCGCTGCCCTATAGTCGTCTTTCCCTTTGTCAGACGTACAACTCAAACATAGGAGTGAGGGTGTTCAAGAATACGACACAAACCTCGACGGTACATACAGTACCAGGACAAACCCCGAGCACAACAAACACAATGTGCCTGGCTCACAAAGAACCTGGGGTATCCGACTAGAGAGGCATTCTAGAATAGTCATCGGACCACCAAACTCGGCAAACACACAACCCATGATACATACTTATACCACCTTTATTTATAAACCACGATTATTCACATGCAAACTTGCTTGTCATTGGTCATCACATGACCTCCATAGCAAGACAACCCACGATGTACATTAACCACATAATTAACATAATTAACTTAACTTCCTAACTAATCATAATCCAAACCATTAAACCCATAACATGCTTAACACGAATAACCACATTAACGTCACTATCATAACTTACTAATTAACCATAAACCAAGTCATTAACTTAAACATGATTTATTGACATAATAACTTACACACCTTAACAGCACCCTAGAAAACTAGGGCTAGGTCAACACCAGACCATCACAGCCCAACCACCACCAACAATCTCGGAAGCTGAAATGCGACAGACACAAGCGTTGCCTTTAAGAACGCGACGATCAGTCTAGATGTGATTCCAAACCAAACGTGACAGGGCCCAGCGTCGTGACCATAACGCGACGGCCCGATACGTCACCTTCAGGCCAAACGATCAAACACTGATAGTCAAAGTGCAAATCGCGATGGAACGACACGTCGCGACAAAGACCACACCAAGCCATACACCAAATCGTGACAGACCACATCGATGCGTTCAACAAGAACGCGATGAGACGAGTGGTCACGTACACACCAAACGGTCCAACATCGGTCGGAATACATGAACGTCATCACGTTCACAACAAAACGCGATGGTTCAGTCTGTCGCCTTCTCAGGCAGATGACTGAACCCCCTTCCCTTCTCCAGAAACCATCCACACACATCATGCAACTCACACAAAAGCTCACAAAATGAAAGCTGAACTACCACATGCTGTCATATCATGCTTTTAATGCTTTGAATCAATTAAATAATGCAAAGTAAAAGAGGAAGTCTCCCTACCAACTTAACGAGCCCATAAAATGCAAAGAACACCACATCGCCATCCTATCCATGCTCCGGTCACCCTCCTCGCATGGAAACCGCACCGCACGGACCACCAAAAAGAAGCCAGAATCGCCCAGAAGACGCCACAACAGCCCCCCCTCGCCGGACAAAGCCAACTTTGCTCTGTCTTGATGATCAGTCCATGTCTATGTAATTTGTTATTTATTATATGTATTTTTGGTGATTAACAAAACTCTGGAAATTATTGACTAACATTGTTTTCTAAGATTTATCAACAGGTCTCAAATAAAAGAAACTCAGTAAGTTATCTACACTCATGTTATTTGAAGTCCAATGCATATGATTTGTCTAAGTATACATCAACTTCTATTAAAAGTTCACATCGATTTCTGTTTCATTACAACATCGATTTCACTCAAACAACGACTACCTTGTTAAAACATCGATTTCAGAAAGAACATCGATTTCACTTAAGTATCGACTTCATATTAGAACATCGATTTCGGTTCTACATCGACTCCATACTAAAACATCGATTTCAGTTCAAACATCGATTTCGTCTCAAACATCGATTTCACTTGAACATTGATTTCGCTTCAATATCGATTCAATTAGAACATCGACTTTGGTTCAAACATCGATTTCACTTGAACATCGATTTCGTTTCAACAACGACTTGACTTGAACATCGATTTCGGTTCAACATCGATTTCATTAAAACATTGACTTTACTTGAACATCGACTTCGGTTCAAACATCGATTTCACTTGAACATCGATTTCGGTTCAACAACGATTTCACTTGAACATCGACTTCGGTTAAACATCGATTTCATTTCAACAATGATTTCATCCAGAACATCGATTTCATTATAACATCGATTTTGCTTTAACATCAATTACATTTTCACATGGATTATGCTCACATCGACCTCACGTTAACATGGATTACATGTCCACATAGACTTTGATTATATCTCAACATCGACTTTCTTCTTACAACAATTATGTTTTAGAAAGTTGATGAATATTATTATAATCATTCTAGATAGTCTTGAATATACATATTATCCTTCATAATATTCAATATATTCAAATCACTATGAATTTCAAACTTTCCCGAGAACCATGTTGTATCCTGTGCATTCAAACACTTATTGTATCTGGTACAATATCTCTGCACGACATATCTTCAAGTTACCATATTCATGTCACGTAAAGTAGAAATTTAAGGGATGATAGAATGGAACCTCCTCTTTAGTATATCTTCCTAAAGCACGACTACTAACGTTGACTGACAATTTAGACACATTTAAGTTGTCTATGCTTCAGCATTAATTGTGCGTAGGTTTTCGGTGGTCTCACATGTTGCAACGATTGGACCTGTCACCCTGACAGAAGTAAGAAGAGATTCAGATAATCTTTCTCTCTGTATGTGTCTATCCCAGCATTTAATAGCTGCAGCTTTTCTTGATTCCTACATCAGACCAGACACATCTAACGTGCTTGAATATGAAAGACAACGGATACTTCAATAGATACCTCTTCAAAAGAAGATAATAGAAGATTGAGGACTGCATGATGATACAACCTTGGGACCTTGAAGAAAAATATAGAAGAGCTCGTTCCTTCATTCAAAAATAGTTTTCTGCTCTTAGCTCTCCATAGCAACCTATTCTAGTCTTTGAGAGCTTGTTGTAGATCTGAGAGACCTTCTTTCTGTGTGAATCTTTCTGTCTCTCAGATTGTGCCTCAGATCAAGCAATCTCTATAAGCTCGGTCTAGGGGCCATCATCTCCTTTATTTTTACTGAGAGCTCCTCTTCGTCTATGAAGAGAAGACCTGCTGTGGAGTGGGTGATTGTTCCCTTTGGTAAGAAGGAAGACCTGTTGTATCAGGTGGTTTAATGCCTCTTCGTGTAGAGAAGAGAAGGCTAGCTACAACTGGATGTGTAAGTGTCCTTAAGGGGGACTGTACCCTTGGTTAGTGAAATCCCAAGTTATTGCTTGGGGATTGGATGTAGGACTCCTTGTGATAGGAGATCTGAACCAGGATAAAATTATTGTTTTTCGTGTGATTGATCTTATTGTGTCTTCGTTTTTATACTAACCCGAATCATCGAATTTAGTGTCTTCTGTCATAGCGTTTTCATTTACAGGAATATTCTAAACGAAAATTTTAGCAATCCATTCACCCCCTTCGGACTTGCAACCTGGTCAATAAGTGGTATCAAAGCCATGTCTCTTCGAGTAAGTTGATCTCACGATCTGAAGAGCAAAGATAAATGGCAGCCCAAGGTCATGTAGAAGGACAATCCGTCAACAGACCTCCTCTATTCGATGGTAAAGGCTACAACTAATAGAAGACAAGGATGGAGTTATTCCTCCAAGGACTTGATTTCCAATTATGGAAAATAATAGAAGATGGAGATCTGAAAGTCACCAACACCAAAGACAAATGGACAGATGAGGACAAGAAGAAACTATCTCAGAACAGCAAAGCCAAGAGTATACTGTGCTATTCTCTAAGCAAGAAAGAATTCAACAAAATATCTGCTTGCAAGTCAGCCAAAGAAATGTGAGACAAGCTAAAGCTCACTCATGAAGGAACTGACAAGGTAAAAGAAACAAGAATTGATATATTGGTAGCTCAATATAAGAGGTTCCAAATGCAGTCTGGAGAATCCATCTCCTAGATATACAGTCGCTTTACAATCATTACAAATGGTCTGACTGGGCTAGGAAAAACATATGAAATAGGAGACATGGTAAGAAAAATATTAAGATTTTTGCCTACTTCATGGACTCCAAAGGTAACCGCCACAAAGGAAGCTAATGATCTTAGGAAAATGTCCCTCGAGAAACTCATTGGTTCTTTAATGGCTCATGAGATAAACTTGGAAAGGCTGGGAGAATCCTCCAGCAAGAAAACAACATAACA